>CM042392.1:4245497-4270497 GCA_023634145.1 Thymallus thymallus | reverse complement strand
TTTGATGATAAATTATTTGTGGCCTTACAGCTATTAGTCCATACAAACACATTGAATAACAGATTCACTACATGGAACAACAGATAGTTCCTCCCCCAAAACATCTAAAGGTAGTTTGTTCTGAAGTGTCTGTCCTCTATCTTAGAGATACAAAAACCCTTATTTTTGTCACTAAACAGCCTCCATATACTGTATACTTCCATTCATGATGTCATACCATTAGACAAGTCTTGTGAGGCCTGTGAGAGTCCTAGAACAAAGAGAAGACTGATTTTGGGGATGTCTCACGGTCTGACAAACACCTCTCTAGCTCTGTTACCGTTCACCGCGTGGAAGTATCGGCATCGGCGGATGTGGTGGACTGAGACGAATCCAATGCTAAAAAAAAAAATATCTCTAGCTTAAACAGACAGATTTGTATTGGGATTTTTGTATTTATTATCCTAATTACATTTATGCCGTGGCGCGGACATCGACTTTAGGGGATTAAGGGGTTTCCATTTTGTGGAAACGCTATGCATGCACAGAAAATGACTTTTAAGTAGCATCCTGAAAACGAGGATGAAAAGTGGTGTGGTGAGCGGTCTAAGGCCCTGCATGCTTGAGGTGTCACTACAGACGGGATGTCCTTGTGCCATCGCGCTCTAGCGACTCCTTGTGGCGGGCCGGGTGCATGCACGCTGACTCCGGTCACCAGTTGTACGGCGTTTCCTCCAACACGTTGTTGCGGCTGGCTAGCTTCCGGGTTAAGTGAGCTGTGTGTCAAGGAGCAGAGCGGGGTTGTGTTTTGGAGGACGCATGGCTCTCGACCTTCACCTCTCCCAAGTCCGTACGGGAGTTGCAGCGATGGGACAAGACTGTAACTACCAACTGGATATCACGGAAACGGTGTAAAAAATAAAAAGAGAGGGAAAAAGAGAGAGACCCCACATTGTAATCACATAGTATTACACTTACTACAATGTATAGATAAAGACACTGAAGTGGACTGACAATAAGCATTGGCTGTAGACATTCTGGGTCCAAGTCCCTTTGAGAACCATGTGTTAGAGATCAGACTGCCCCGTGCCCTCCTCTCAGTCCGGTGGGAGCCAGAGCCAGGCTGGGTCTCTCTGCCTCTCATCTCTCTCTGCCTCTCTCTCTCTCTCTCTCTCTCTCTCTCTCTCTCTCTCTCTCTCTCCTCACTTCCTCTCTCTCTGGCATCACACTGAACTGTGAACTGCTGCTGACCCTGTGCGCGCCTGTGATTAATGTCCCCTGGTCAACTTTTCATCTCATTAAGAAAAAATGTTCCTAGTCGTCTTAGAGGGTGAAGGAAGGGGGAGAGGGGTCTGGGAAATGTGTAGTTAGGCCTCATGCCTGCTGAGGGTTTTCTGTGAGTACGAGAGGGGTACAGGAAGGAGGAAGACAGAGAGTAAAGGTAGAGAGAACTAAAGTAGACGTAGCTACTGTGAAGAAGTCTGGTCTCTCTCTGCGACAACTTGAGGACTCAATATCCCAGAGTTCCTTGCTACAGGTGTCTGTGTCTCTCTCTCTATCTCTCTGTCTGTCACGGATCCCTACGGTACTGTTGCTCATTCCGGGCACCAGTTCTGTTTCATTACACACGCCTGTTTCCCATTCCCCTCTGATTAGTATTTATATAATTGTGCCGTTTGTTCACCATTGTTGGGTGGATTATTGTTACCATGTCCATTGGTTCTTGTGCGTACCTGTGCGTTGTTATTTCGGGTCTCGTCCCGTGGATTTATTAGAGGTTTACCTCGTTCTTTTGTTTGGGTCACATCCCTGTGTTCTCTATATATACCTGCTTTATTTTGGGTGTAAGCAATAAAAAACCCTATTAAGTATTCCTCCGCCTGTCTTCCGATCCTTTCAACAACGTGACACTCTATCTGTCTTAATGATGCAACATTGGTTTTGGTACCGAAGCCATACATTTTCTGACCTGTAAAACGGAGCGTTTTTTAAACAGAAGTGAAAATTTTACCTGTTCTGGGAACGTACATTTTTAGGTTGCAGGGAGGTTCTGAGAACATTTTACTATGGTTACCTGAATGTTTTCCTGGGAGGTTTTATTAACGTTCTAAGAATGGAAAATATCGGTTATTTGGAGGTTTTTGAATACCTTCCTTAAAACATTCACTGAATGTTTCAATAAGACTTTTAATAACAGGGATAGCTTATTTTGGGTTAAGCACAGATACAGTAGAACACATTAATCATGCAAACATGTATTTTTCATTGTGACAAAGCATCAGTGAGATTCAAACCTATAATCTTCTGTTCTCTCTCCTTGGAATGCGCCACCAGAATGGAGTTAACATTCTAACGTTCACTAACGTTTTCTTGTGGTTTTTATGGCAAGTTCTCAGAAGAATTTGAGAACATTACTTTAAATAGAACCATGAGGAAACCTATAGGAAACGTTATGCTAAAATACCGAAATTCCCAACATGGGCCAGCATCCCTGTGGAACGCTTTCGACACCTTGTAGAGTCCATGCCCTGTCGAATTGAGACTGTTCTGAGGGCAAAACGGGGGTGCAACTCAATATTCACACACTCAGTTTTTCAGATACAGTCCAGTTGGTATGGCTTGTGGTAAGCTGCCCTTTAGTTTTACTGCGTTTCGGGTTAAAGCATTGCAGGACACCTGTTGGCAAGACATCAGTGGGACGTTAGCAGGCAGCATTGCGCGCTTTGTGGGGATGGAATATCATTACACTTAGCGCTGCTCAGGTCACTGCAAACTGAGAAGCACTCTGTTATGGCTCTGATTTTCTACCCCGCCTTTAGACTGAACTATCCATCAACTGGCCAATGAAAGGTACGGTTAATACAGAGAGAGGGTACTGTTGAGAATTAGATTCACTGCCTGTCTGTCAGTTTGCTGGTAAATACAGTGATATATTGTTGCTGTCATGCCATATGCACCTCAGTGTCTTGCCCTCTCTCTCCCTCTCACACACACACACTGTCTGAGCCTTCCATTGAAGTACTGCTCCAGCAGTAGTAATCACTGCTTCAGGTGGTAGCCTTCTCGTGTACACACTGTGCGTGACTGGATGTGTTCTGATTTAATTGACTACAAGTGTGGTCACTAATTCTTCACGAGTCGCTAATCAATTCACAGAACTATCTGCCGTTCTGTTTGGGTCAGAATTAGCATTTCAAAGACAACTTTAAGCCTGATGTCATAGAGTGCCATGCAACCTTCTCACATTTTCTCTCTCTTTATTCCCACTAGTTTCCTGGAATGAGTTTCTCGAAAGTTCAGATTGCCTACAATGAATTTAAGATGATCTTAATGCAACCAAACTTTCAGGAAACGTATCCCTGATCAGTTAATGTGTGTTCTCTATGCTCAACTAAAAGCAATCATTCATCTTACTGAATAACTGTCTGTTATACTGAGTTCTTGTCAGGCCGTCCAGACTCTCTCGGCTCCCCACAGAGACACAGGGGCCAGCCCAGACCCCTGGAGGCTAAATGCCCATTGACCTCCTGACCCTGGCTAACCACAAGTGGCCAACATCAGAGAGACAGTGGCGGTGACCCCACCTGGCCTGGCAGTATCGCCCTCCACCCCCCTCAGCCTCAACTGGCCCCTGGCTAGCCCTCCATCCTTGTGATTTGTGAGCGCTGGGTCTGGCCGTGCAGGGATTCCAGAGTAGGCTGGGGGGAGATCGAGGGAGAGATGAACAGGTCAGGGCTGGAGGAGATGAGGGGAGCAGAAGGGGTCACATCAAAGGCTACAGAGCACAGACACATCTCTTTGTTGTTGAGAAGGAGTAGGACTGGAGTCCATAACCTCCTGTTGTGTCGTGGACTTTGGATCTCACGTTTTGTCCGTGATTGTGTACCTCAGCAAAAGCTATGCATCTAGCGTAGCAGGCCAGTTAATCTCAGGTGTTCTAAGAGGTGTAACAGTCGTGGCCAAAAGTATTGGTCTCCACAAAGTTTGCTGCTTCAGTGTTCTTAGATCTTTATGTCAGTAGTTACTATGGTAACATTGAAGTATAATTACAAGTATTCCATAAGGCTTTCATTGACAATGATGCAAAGAGTCAATATTTGCAGTGTTGACCCTTCTTTTTCAAGACCTCTGCAATCCGCCCTGGCATGCTGTCTATTAACCTCTGGGCCACATCCTGACTGATGGCAGGCCATTCTTGCATAATCAATGCTTGGAGTTTGTCAGAAGTTGTGGGTTTTTGTTTGTCCACCCGCCTCTTGAGGATCGACCACAAGTTCTCAATGGGATTAAGGTCTGGGGAGTTTCCTGGCGATGGACCCAAAATGTCGATGTTTTGTTCCCCGAGCCATTTAGTTACTTAGCACTTAGGTGCTCCATCATGCTGGAAAAGGCATTGGTCGTCACCAAACTGTTCTTGGATGGTTGGGAGAAGTTGCTCTCGGAGGATGTGTTGGTACCATTCTTTATTCATGGCAGTGTTCTTAGGCAAAATTGTGAGTGAGCCCACTCCCTTGGCTGAGAAGCAACCCCATACATAAATGGTCTGAGGATGCTTTACTGTTGGCATGACACAGGACTGATGGTAGCGCTCACCTTGTCTTCTCCGGACAAGGTGTTTTCCGGATGGCCCAAACAATCAGAAAGGGGATTCATCAGAGAAAATGACCCCAGTCCTCAGCAGTCCAGAATATCAGTCTATCCCTGATGTTTTTCCTGGAGAGAAGTGGCTTCTTTGCTGCCCTTCTTGACACCAGGCCATCCTCCAAAAGTCTTCGCCTCACTGTGCGTGCAGATGCACTCACACCTGCCTGCTGCCATTCCTGAGCAAGCTCTGCACTGGTGGTGCCCCTATCCCGCAGCTGAATCAACTTTAGGAGATGGTCCTGGCGCTTGCTGGACTTTCTTGGGCGCCCTGACACCTTCTTCACAACAATTGAACCTCTCTCCTTGAAGTTCTTGATCATCCGATAAATGGTTGATTTAGGTGCAATCTTACCAGCAGCAATATCCTTGCCTGTGAAGCCCTTTTTGTGCAAAGCAATGATGACGGCATGTGTTTCCTTGCAGGTAACCATGGTTGACAGAGGAAGAACAATGATTTCAAGAACCACCCTCCTTTTAAAGCTTCCAGTCTGTTATTCTGACTCAATCAGCATGACAGAGTGATCTCCAGCCTTGTCCTCGTCAACACTCTCACCTGTGTTAACGAGACAATCACTGACATGATGGCAGCTGGTCCTTTTGTGGCAGGGCTGATATGCAGTGTAAATATTTTTGGGGGATTAAGTTCATTTTTATGGCAAAGAGGGACTTTGCAATTAATTGATCACTCTTCATGACATTCTGGAGTATATGGAAATTGCCATCATCAACACTGAGGCAGCAAACTTTGTGGAGACCAATACTTGTGTCATTCTCAAAACTTTTGGCCACGACTGTATGTGTGCTTGTGAAATCCGGAACTGCTTCCAAAGACCCTTAACCCCACCTCCTCCATGTCTCTCAGCACTGAAGGATTATGGTCCAAGGCTGGGTTTACAAAAAGCATCGTAGCACTTAGATAATCTTAATTCCATTGAAACTAAATGGACGAAAGATGATCTTAGTGATACGATGCTTTTTGGAAACCCAGCCCAGATCAGGATACATTAAACCACTGTTACTAAAATGCAGCCTGGAAAAGATCTCCCTGAGCGAACTCATTCATCTCTCTTTCCCCCCTCTCCCTTTCCTTTTCCCTCTCCCCTTCATCTCTCTCTCCTCCAGCTCCCTCTTTTTTCCTTGTCATGACCTGTTGTTAGCTTATCCAGACTAGCCCGCTTTGTTCAGTTGTGTGTTATCCAATCCAGACTCACCACAGTGTAAACCCAAGCCAGCTAGCGGTAATTGTTAACAATCTGACCTCAGTTCACCTGTGTTTAATCTAGAATCTCCCTGTACATGCCTAGAATCTCCCTGTACATGCCTAGAATCTATCTGTACATGCCTAGAATCTTCTTGTACATGGCTAGAATCTCCCTGTACATGCCTAGAATCACCCTGTACATGCATAGAATCTCCCTGTACATGCCTAGAATCTATCTGTACATGCCTAGAATCACCCTGTACATGCATAGAATCTCCCTGTACATGCCTAGAATCACCCTGTACATGCATAGAATCACCCTGTACATGCCTAGAATCTCTCTGAACATGCCTAGAATCTTCTTGTACATGGCTAGAATCTCCCTGTACATGCCTAGAATCACCCTGTACATGCATAGAATCTCCCTGTACATGCCTAGAATCTCCCTGTACATGCCTAGAATCTCCCTGTACATGCCTAGAATCTCCCTGTACATGCACTGAGGCAGGGAAAATCCGTAAACGCATCGCCTGCCTCATACTGTAAAGCTGGGGCTTCTGAAATGTGTTTTACTGCATTTCAAGCCCTGAGGTGCTGCCTGTGTCAGAGCGACATGTCCCTGCCTGTTCCCTCTGATACACACCGCACTGTGTTACGTCTCTCCTTTCCCTCTGGATTGATTTATAATAGACTACAGAAGACAACATGGAGAAGAAAGCTTGTAGTACAGTATCTGTGTCAGCTGCGCAGTGCCAAAGGATAAGCAATGAAGTGCCAATTAGCTGTTGCCGGGACAGAGAGGGCAAAACAAAGAGAGAGTGCCAACGCGAGTGATTAATATGCTTTCACTCTGACCACGACCTAGGTTCATTCATCACAGAAATACTATTGTTATATCTCGTGACTGAGACACAGTTCAAGTCTGGTTTTGCCTGAGTGTGTTCTTGCATGATTGTTAGTGTAGGCTAGCCGTGTGTGTGTAGTTTTGTTACAGTATGTGTATGTGCATCTGTGTGTGCTCATAGGGGTGTGAGAGGCTCCTCGGATATCTGGGGTTGTGTTTTTATAGTGTTGTCTGTTCTACAACCCTTTTGGTTTACACAGCCCACACTACAGCCATAGTTGGCAGCTGATAACCCAGGCCAGGGTGTGTGTGTTTGTGAGTGAGTAAAGCAGCCCTGTTCCTCAAGGTCCTGATGGGCAGATAACACTGGGCTGGATAATAGCTCTCTGTTCCTCTCACTATGGGGAGGGAAGGAGGAAAGGGGAGGAGGGTTAAGATACTGGTACGACGCATGCAGCAAACGTTCAGGTAATACACTGAGCACACACCACTGTTCCCCCTCAAAAATCACAAGAACAAGGATTTTGAAACCTGATTGTTCTGAAATCGTTTCTGTTGTTAGAATCGGATAAGATTAGCATTCCTGCAACTGTTTTTTGTTGAAATATAATATGATCTCTGAGAAATTAAGCTAATTGATTGCATTCAAATTGCCCAGAATACATTACATTACATATTCTGACCATTTATTTGGATTCCTCATGTCTTACTCATTGTTAGAAAAACGTTTGGTCCAAATCAGATACAAGGTATATGAATCCTGTCAATGAAAATTGCCAATTTGGGTGCAATCAATTAGCTGAATTTCTCAGAGATCAATTTATATTTCAACCAGATAATGTTACAGGAATGCTACTTGTATCTATTTCTAACTACTGAAACATCAGATGGCGGGTGTCATGGCTTGCTGAAATTACATGGAACAACCCAGCAGGTAGACAGACACACACACACACACAGACACACGGACACACGGACACACAGGCACACACACTTCTCGTGGAAAATCTCTTTGTGGAGCTTATCCTCTGTCAACAGCCTCTAGGATCCTTAGCCTTGGGGATTTGAGATGATACAGAGAACGAGAGTGAAAGAGAACAGACTAACTAAGAATCTAATTATGTAGGGTCTCATCACACACACACACACACACACACACACACACACACACACACACACACACACACACACACACTGAGGGGGTCTCCTCAGGCCCTGCGGGTACACTGGCACATACCACGCTCACATTCCATCCTGACATACACTCTCTCTGGACTGACTGGCAGACCCTGTGTGCCCTCTCTAAACAGTAGTGTCTCCCCCTGAAAGAGGAACCATTGTTCAGAGGTTAATCCCCTGGGGAGCACACACATAGCGACACATAGCCTGGTTCTGTCTCACACAGGCTAATTGGTGGAGGGTTGACACCATACACAGGAATCGCCTCTGGTCTCTGTCAGAGCTGAGCGCCACTCATCTCTCACTAAGGGGAGGTCTGGATGTGCTGTAGATAGAGGCATTAGCCATAATCTTCTTGCTATGGCTGTGATCGTATCATCAGACATGTTTAGTCTGCTCTGTATTTGTACAGTTAGGCAGTTTATTGTTGGTTGTATGACATTTTGAAAAGACCGCCATCATTGTTCCACACATCATAACATACAGTAGTCCCCAGGTCTCGTGGGGGAAAGTGATGACGCTACACTCAATTACTATGAAATGCCCCCTGAGAGAAAGTGGTTGACCTTTTCCCTCAACCATATCTAAGTAACTCTAGGCTAGGTCATGGAAAGAGTCTGAGAGAGCCCTATCAAGCTCAATACCCAGCAGCCCATATGAGGAGACAGATGACCCATACATACCAGGAAGTTCCTCAATCTCCCGTGTTCCTCTTAACCATATAGTACTGACATTAAGAAGTTGCGCCCGCTATCAGCTGTTAGGTCACAATTCCTCAAACTGAACATTACAGAGGTCTGTGTTAATGCTCTGCTCTGCATCTTGAGTATACTGGCTTGTTCTCATAATAAATGTTTTGTCTTTTCACCCTTGATTGATGACAAGCCATGCAGTTCTGCAGCGGTCGACTTAGACTCCAGCCATTGACTTACTTCATCCCTCCTGCTTTCGCTCAGTACCAGTTGAATGGTTTCAGTCTGTACTGGATCTAACAGAGGAGCAGACCGACTGTAGCCAAGTCATTCCTCCTCCTTTTGGCTTCCAAATGATGGAGAGAAACGGATCCTCTAGCTAGCTGTAATTGATTGTACCTCAGGACTGCTTTCAAGTGCTCTGTGTCCTCTGCCCCGCTTCCCTGCTTGCAAACAGATGTTGAGGTGGTTACGCACACACAAACGCACGCACACACCCACAGTACGTAGGTCTCCTACAGTGATATGTATGGCAACACTTTGTATGGAGTAACGAAGCAGTTAAGTGTTCTGGGTTTGAAACCAAACTACGACACACGCTTTAGTAAATTAAATACAGTCCATTGCCGTTAGCAACAACTCTGTTGACTCCAATTGTGTCGGTCAACCTCAGTGTGGGTGGGGTCAGGCCTGATGGAGGGTGTGGCCACAATTAGGGGACAGTTGGGTCCTCTTCATCAGGGTCAGTGCACAGGTCAACATACTTGCCCACTACAGTTGCACCACAGTCATTTTGTTAACACGATGCAGTGAAGCATCTCCACAACTTTAGACTGGTTCTACTGTAGGTAATATCCATGCTCTCCTGTATCTTTCTGGCTCAATCAGTGCTGTTTTATACTGGGCATGTGTATCCATGTGTATCTCAGTGCTATGGTAGCCTATATATCGGGGGCACTGCTGAGACCGGATAGGATACTGACACTGAGCCATTCCTCAGGCCCTGTCTCGACCTGTCTCAGAGTGTATGGTGATGGTAACTCTGATAACATGCATGCACACACACACACACACACACACACACACACACACACACACACACACACACTCTCCAGGTGAAGTGTGGTCTTGGGGCCTGCCCTGCCATGCCCTATTCCAACTAATCATTCATCTCAATCTATCTACTGTCCTCTATAGGAAATCCTTCAGACATCCAGGAAAGCCTTCCAGTTATTTAGTCTTGATGGTTTACAGTAAACACATTAGGATAAACTGTGTAGAATTTAGCTGTATATGTTTATGCAGAGTTGAGATAAAGGTTATGTTGCTGTACTCTATGAGCCTCTGTAGAAGGTAACGATTGCCCCTTCACATATTACCCGTGACCCCCAGGTATGTAGTCCTCTCTCTCTCTCTCTCTTTTGTAGGGATGAGCTATGGCTCCCCATAGGAAACAGTGGCTGTGTGTTTGACTTAGCACCTCAGGGACAGAAGGCTACCTCAGAACCTCTCTCTCTCTCTCTCTCTCTCTCTCTCTCTCTCTCTCTCTCTCTGTTCAGACTGTCAGAACCCTCAACCAGACTGACAGGAGGCTGTACCTGAACTGAGACCAGGGACCAACTCTCCGCTGTTTGAACTAGGACATCATTCATGCTCCACTAAACTGAAAGGGGAACATAAAAAGCTTGATGAGTTAGTAGACTTGAGGGACCTCAGAACTGTAGTGAAGTGGGAGATGTTTGATGATACTATAGATCAGTTAGTAGACTTGAGGGACCTCAGAACTGTAGCGAAGTGGGAGATGTTTGATGATACTATAGGCTACATGGCAATGTTTTACATCAATATCAATATAGAAGGTACAAGTGTGTGTTTCAGTTGGTAAGAGCATAGTGCTAGCAATGTTAAGGTTGTGGGTTCAATTCCTGCAGGGATCACATACTAAAAATGAACTCACTGCAAGTCTTAATTCAATATTCTGCCACAACAATTCACTTAATTAATTTCTTTCACCTCAAACCAGACTCAAACTCAACTCAGAATCCAAAGACAAACTTAACCTCTTAACGAACTAAGAGGGAATATTCCTGGTAAACCTCGAAATGTCCCATGAATTCTGAAAACGATCAAGAATTTAAGGAATTAGCTCAACACGTACAGTACTAGTCAAAAGTTTGGACACATCTACTCATTCCAGGGTTTTTCTTAATTTTTACGATTTTCTACATTGTAGAGTAATAGTGAAGACACATATGGAATCATGTAGCAACTCAAAAAGTTTTTTTCACAATAGATTTTCTATTTGAGATTCTTCAAAGTAGACACCCTTTGCCTTGATGGCAGCTTGGCACACTCTTGGCATTCTCTCAACCAGCTTCACGAGGAATGCTTTTCCAACAGTCTTGAAGGAGTTAGGGTTAGGGTAAGTAGTTGCAATGTAGCTAAAAAGTTGTAAGTAGTTGAGAAGTTGCTAATTAGCTAAAATGCTAAAGTTGTCTGTGATGAGATTTGAACTCGCAAGCTTTGGGTTGTTAGACGTTCGTGTTATACACCCACCCATCTCTCTTATGTAACCATACCAAAATGTAACATATCGTACTAATTTCGGTGTCCGAGATGTATATTTACTATGTTACGTCTAGTCTAAGAGACCAGACTGGTGGGCCACACTCCCAGGAAACTTTCATGCTATGTGTCTGTCTAAATAAAGAAAATATACTAAAAATATAGTGGAATTCCACTCTCCATAACATTCATGAGAGGTTTATTAATTCAGGAGTTAAATTTCCACTCAGTGTTATAAAATAACCCATTGGTGTTAACCAGAGTTGAGTGTGATTGTGTCATTTTTACTCTGTGTAGAGTGAGATGTGAAAAAAGAAACCTGCACACTGCTCTTGCAAGTATCACTCCTCATTATTAAGCATTACGTATCGGCCTCAAGGCCTCCGTCAGAGCTTTTGTGAGTGTTTATAATTCTGTGTAGAGTAAAACACTGACACTCAAAACCACACCCGTCATTATCATATTTCCCTGCATGCTTTATTGCAGGTCAATTTTTTTTAAAAATTGGTTGATTCAATATCTGTGTTTTTGCATGCACATTGATTGATTGCTCTCATCCTGGACAAAGATAAATAACATACATGTTTCTGAACTAATCCAATCCGTTAGTAGTTAGACTTGTTGCACCCATTACTGAGATGGCTGTTACAGTTTAAATGGTTTAGGTAGTCTTTATTCAATTTCCCCTACCTTGGCAGTCGTTCTAAATGCAGGTTGTGGGTAATTAGAAGTTCCAATTGTTTGGATTCAATAGTGATAGCGAAATGAAGCTACCTGAAGCATTGAGGCGTTCCGGCCAGTTGTGTCAAAGGGCTACATACAATAAGTAAATATAAGTGTGTTCAAATACCAGAAGATACACATTGATTGCTTATTTACTTCCTAGGGCCCCAAAATGATATATTTGACTTATTATTTAACTATGCAGATCAGTTAAGAAAAAAGTCTTATTTACAATGACAGCCTAGGAACAGTGAGTTAACTTCCTTGTTCAGGGGCAGAATGACTTCAATCCAGCAACCTTTCGGTTAGGGGCCCAACGCTCTAACCACTCGGCTACCTGCCGACTTGCACAGCACCTCAAGCCATTTATTAAATTATGATGACCTTAAGGGTGCTGTTAACTCCCATTGAAATCCAGCCAATTGGTGATTTGCAACATTAGGAAGAGTTTACCACCCACCTTTCACATGCAGACTGACTGCAGCCTAAATATCATTAAGTTGAAGAGACAACCCGTCCTAAAGCCCATGAACTGACTCCACCATCTCAATAACGTGTGCAATAGATCCAACCATTTATCTTGTGCTGCATCATATAAATAACAATCAATGTACGTCCAAAAACACAGAAATAGAAACAAAGAATTTAAAAAACTATAATGTTAATCAGCCATTTAAAATGTATATTTGGGGAGGAGGCTAAAATTGAGCAATACTTTAATTAGACCTGCTTGAATTCCAGAATTGAATTTGGAATTAGAAATTAAATTGGAATTGACCCTGGTGGGTTCTGACTTCTAAACTTGAAATATTGTTAATCACCAGTTCTGCCCAGAGGAGGCGTGGCTTGGTGATGTTCTATCTGAACCCTGAGCCACTAGAGAATGATGAAATGGACGGTGGATGATGACTGGGCTTGGCCATGACCATCCTCTTATTGGATTGATGTTTTTCTTTGGTCAGACTCGGCGCAGAGAACAACGTGGAGAAGCAGAACAAAGCCGATGTAACGGCAACCCTCTGAACAGCAAAGCAAGGCTCGGTCCAGCACCAGAGAGGGGGGGGGTTTATGGTAAACAAGTGTGGCACACGATAACCCTCCACCCCCTCCTGCCGTTTGAAGTGGTACGCCCTAACCTAACCAAGCAAGCATCAGACGTGCTGCTGAACTGAAGAGTTTCATTTCCTTTTAATATATTTTCCTTTCAGCTATATAACAATACGAGGTGACTGAGGTTAGAGGGAGACTGACTGTGATTTAGACAGTCACAGTGTGTGTGTGTGTGTGTGTGTATGTGCAGTGTGTGTGTGTGTGTGTGTGTGTGTGTGTGTGTGTGTGTGTGTGTGTGTGTGTGTGTGTGTGTGTGTGTGTGTGTGTGTGTGTGTGTGTGTGTGTGTGTGTGTGTGTGTGTGTGTGTGTGTGTGTGTGTGTGTGCAGTGTGTGTGTGTGTGTATGACTCTTGATCCCTCTCACGACAGTGCGTTGTAGTTCCGATGTTAAATGAGGTGTGTGTAGAGTTACATTTCACAGAGCGGAGTTTGTCGTCACTGCTCTGTGGCGTTCACATGGTGGCAGTTTCAGGGTGAGGTGTAGTCCCTGCATCACCATCCTCCTCCCACACTACACCCATTTGTGACTCATTAGAAATGTAAAAATGACCCGCCTGCCTGCTGGATGCACTGAGCTATTTTATTATCAGATATCGGATGTCGTATTTTTATGAAGCCTTTGGCCCCGGGTTCTACTCTCTCTTTCAGCTAGCTCCAGCTTCTCTTTATTACAGTCCATTAACATACCTGGGCTCAATGGTCTCTTTGTGTTCCCCTGTGTGCCATCTAAAACTGTAATGTAACATGTTGTTCACTAACCTAACCTGCTGGGGACATGCTACTGCTGCATGGGATACTCCAGGCTATCCAAACTGAATTCATGCTGGGTTTCACTATACATGAAGGGGCAACAGTATTGATATTTTAATAGGTTGAATTCAGTTTGGATGCTGGGGCTCCAACTCCAGGGCCTGTATGTATAGACAAGCAATCGCAAAGTAGGAGTGCTGCTATAGGATCAGTTTAGCTTTTTAGATCATAATGAATACGATGTATATGGACCGGGGTGACCTGATCCTAGTTCAGCCCTCCCACTCTGAATTCTTCTTCTTATCATTCAAACTCAAACCCTGTAATTATATTGCACTTGTCTTGTAGTTCATCTCACATTGCACTTCTGTGTGGGTAGATGCATGCGATGAAACCATTTCTTAGATAGATAGATAGATAGATAGATAGATAGATAGATAGATAGATAGATAGATAGATAGATAGATAGATAGATAGATAGATAGATAGATAGATAGATAGATAGATAGATAGATAGATAGATAGATAGATAGATAGATAGATAGATAGATAGATAGATAGATAGATAGATAGATAGATAGATAGATAGATAGATAGATAGATAGATAGATACTTTATTGAACCCCGAGTGGAAATTTCTTTGTCAAGCAGCTACAACAAAAACTCAGGGCAGGTGCAAAATGCCAGAACGAAAGTACACAAAAGACAGATACACGATACATGATAGGTCAGGCTGAAGGGATGATGTTCTGTTTTTATTGGCTGATTGTCTTCTGGAAAAATAGGAGGAGACAGTTAGACTGCCAAGGCCAGAGTGTGAGTGTGTGTGTGTGTGTGTGTGTGTGTGTGTGTGTGTGTGTGTGTGTGTGTGTGTGTGTGTGTGTGTGTGTGTGTGTGTGTGTGTGTGTGTGTGTGCAGAAGACAGATAGATGGATTTCTGGACATAAAAACTAGATTTGTCAGTGCTATATGCTCTCAGGTCAGCCCTGGATTGAATCAGCCTGGATTGAAGCAGCCTGGATTGAAGCAGCCGGGATTGAAGCAGCCTGGATTGAAGCAGCCTGGATTGAAGCAGCCTGGACTTTTTTATATTATTATTATTTATTTTCATATTGAACCTTTATTTAACGAAGCAAATCAGTTAAGAACACATTATTATTTACAATGACGGCCTACCAACAGGCAAAATATAGGATTGAAGCAGCCTTAACCCTGTTTCACCCTTCTATTGTATGAAACCTCTTTCTTCATATCCACTGCAATGTATAGTATTTGCATTGCCTTCCGTTGGCTGAGAGGACCTCTTCTGTCATTGTGTGTGTGTGTGTGTGTGTGTGTGTGTGTGTGTGTGTGTGTGTGTGTGTGTGTGTGTGTGTGTGTGTGTGTGTGTGTGTGTGTGTGTGTGTGTGTGTGTGTGTGTGTGTGTGTGTGTGTGTGTGTGTGTGTGTGTGTGTGTGTGTGTGTGTGTGTGTGTGTGTGTGTGTGTGTGTGTGTGTGTGTGTGTGTGTGTGTGTGTGTGTGTGTGTGTGTGTGTTTCTATCCCATAGAGACCGCCCTGAGAGTGGTTAGGGCTGGTGTACATGTGATTGCATATCAGTTGACACAGTGCGGGGGTGCAGGCGTCTCTGTTGGGGATTAGGTGACAGAACGATGGTACTCTTATGGTGTAATGTGGTTTGCTGAGGGAAGAACGGCGCGAACGGAATGGCATCAAAAACCTGGAAACCATGGAAACCATGTGTTTGATGTATTTGATACCATTCCACTGATTCCATTCCAGTCATTACCACGAGCCCGTCCTCCCCAATTAGTGTGTGTGTGTGTGTGTGTGTGTGTGCACGCGCGTGTGTATTGTTAATAGGCCTGTTAGCAGACTAGACTCCCAGGTCTCCCGGGTCTTACCTCACATGACAGTGACACTGATACATGATTATATTAAGAACTATGGGGACATCCATTAGGGACCTTGAATTATCCTCTAAGATGAAATCTGAGGCTATGAGGTAAATGTTCTGTGTTTGGACTCAGTTGAAAGGAAACAATTTCAAGCTAAATCACATCCACACTTTACAGCAGTCCAGTTAGTTAAATGTTGTCCTGTGTGTTTGGGTCTGGTTCATTAGATGCAGTTGAGGTTCAGGTAATTAACTAGAGAAGAAGTCGATGTAATTAATCTAAATATGCTATATTGTTTTTTGTTAGGCTGTGGAACCCTATTCCCTATCTAGTGCACTACTTTTGAACAGGGCACCATAGGACTCTGGTCAAAAGTAGGGCACTACATAGGGAATAGGGTGCCAATCGGAACGCAAACCCTAGTTCTCTCCAGCTCTGGTGATTGAGGAGCTAGCAAGTCTATAATACATCTACAGAGGCTTAAATGATCCTTTTTTTCTCCAGATGTAGACTACAACGCTGAATAGCTTGTGAACTATGATTAAACAGCGGCTGTGACATTTTCTGCTAGAAAGAACTTAAGCCAGCGATTAATAATACGTCTGCTTTGCCAAGAGTGTGTGTGTCAGAGTGTTTAAGCTCTCCAATGTTGGGCTTGTGCACAGACAGGCAGCGGGGGAGGAGAGGGAAAGGTTGAAAATGACAGAGGCTTTGTTTAAGCCAGCTGGGTAATCACCTATTAGGAGAGAGGGTTGTAAAGCAAGCAGGAATTTGCCGTCAGGTCCTGTGAGGTTTTCATCAGGGAGGGAGGTAATGAGTGGGGCTAGAGTTACCCTCAGGGGACCTAGAGAGAGGGGTAGGGAAGGAGGGAGAGAGAGAGGGAGAGAGAGAGGCATGTTAATGTGTGTGTGTGTCAGTTGAAAGCCTCCTCTCCACTAGCCAGAGGGCCATGTGCTTTCGGCCACAATGGGAGCAATAGCAGCAACTCCATTGTTCATCTCCGCAGTGGGCCAGTGGCGCAATGGATAACTAGTCTGACTACAGATCAGAAGATTCTGGGCTCAACTCCTGTGTTGCATTGTTGTCTCTTTACTGAGGTAAACAACGTTTCCCACTCATGCGAGAGAGACAGGCAAGGGAGTGATAGACTTGCAGACTAAGAATTGTGTAGACAGCTGAACACAGCCATAGCCCTTGAGTTAGTGAAGATAAGTAGGTAAGAACTGTGGAATCCACCAAAGCCCCTATGATGTCCTCCTGCCACACTAATCAATATCAGTAGATGGGAGTGGCCAGACCACGCAGGAAGCACCTCCCTGATTCGCCCTCCTTTGTCAGCACTGGGTTGCCATGGCTGCCAGGGGGAGAAAAACACACACACAAACAGAAAGAGAGAGAGCCTGAGAGGGAGAGATTTAGAGAGAGGGAGCTCACCCAAATTAGCCAGATGCCAATCAGAGAGCAGCTGCCCTGAGGCTGCAGGGTGGGACGTGCAGAGAGGAGGGGGTGAGTTTACAGCTGTTAACATATCATGTTTGACATCACCGCCTGCTCTGCATCCACTTCTTCATCTAGAGATTTATAGGCCTATGGATCGCCCTGGGGCATCTTCCACTTTACAGTCCCTATATTCCATTCCCTCATCTACCCTTTCTTTTCTCTCCTTTTCTTGCCTCGTCATCCCTCCCTCCGGAGTGTGTGGAGCCTGTGATTATGGGCCAAGCTGAGTCAGCACGATAATCAGCCATTAGCCAACCCTGACGTATCACAGCCCCATACATCCTCACCCCAGTCCTCATCCCAGCTCTCTGCCAATTCACACCCTCAAAGCCCTGACATATCCCAACCCAATGTTATAAACCCTCAGCCCAGCCCTGAGCCAACACAGGAACACCCTCTCATACCCTTCCCATAGGCCCACACCACCCCTCTCATGTCCTTTCACCTTAGTCATCCACAAGCTTAATGCACTAGAACCCCTCACCCCACCCCACCCTGACACGCATCACCAACTCCTAACCCACAACGCACTGTAACCTCATTACCACACATACAAACACCTCAGGAGGTTGGTGGCACCTTAATTGGGGAGGACGGGCTCGTGGTAATGAGTGGGGCAGAATGAGTGGTATGGCATCAGGTGTTTGATGCCATTCATCTCGACGGGCTCGTGGTAATGAGTGGGGCAGAATGAGTGGTATGGTATCAGGTGTTTGATGCCATTCATCTCGACGGGCTCGTGGTAATGAGTGGGGCAGAATGAGTGGTATGGTATCAGGTGTTTGATGCCATTCCAGATCCCTCCGTTCCGGCCGTTATTACACACATGGCAGAGTTCATAAAGCTCAATAATGCCTGTTAAAGAGGGGAGGGGTTAACTTAGATTAGATTCAACAATTTGATGATCTGTGTAGGTTACGTTATGAGGAGAGTATGTGAACAAAAACACAACTGCCCAACCTCCGTCCCTCCCTGGCTCCCTCCCTCCCCTCCCTCCCTCCCCTCCCTCCCTCCCTCCGTCCCTCCCTGGCTCCCTCCCTCCCTCCCCTCCCTCCCTCCCCCTCTCTTGGTACAGGTCCACAGCTCTATGTGTGGTCTGTGCAGGTCATGCATTCAGACCACCATGCCCCCAGCCAACCCAACCAAAACCAACCCAGCCCAACCTGCATCTCTCTCCTGCCAATGGCTTTCTTCCTGTCTCCTTAAGCAAAGTTATTGGCATACGTTGGCATGTTTTTTTAAAAATAGGATCCAAACTCTGTTTGCTTGTCGTGGCTATTTAGTAAGTGTCATCTGGACATGTCAAGGGTATCTGCTAAATGACAAGTGTAATGAAGTGTAAACATGTAAAACTATCCACGCCTTTTAGTTATGGAATGTAAACACCAAAGAGTTTGTGAGAGCAGCAAGCAATACTATACTGTAGTGTACAGTAATGAGTATGTGTAAGAGAAAGAGAGTGGGCATGTATAACCCTGCTACTACTCCTGCCCTGCCCCAGACACACACCCACAGCTTGTAAAAGTCACGACTGGTGTGAAAATAAAGAGCTGCTTACTGCATTTACAAGCTCCAGCCCTCTACAAGCCTCTCCAGCTACCTGTGCGAAGTGAAAGTGTGCCGTGCCATGCTGCAAGGTTGACTCGATAACTCTCTCACTCCTTTCTTTTAGAATTTCTTGCTCTTTCTTTTCCCCTCTCTCTCTCTCTCCCTCCCTCTCTCTCCCTCTCTCTCTCCCTCTTTCTCTCCCTCCTTATATCCTTGGCCCAGGTTGCTGTAGGCCAGAGACCCTGTGTCTGTGTCTAAATTCTGTTCAACATTTTCACCAGCCCATTACCCAGGACGATTCATAATGTTGTGTGTCTCCCATTACCCAGGACCATTCATAATGTTGTGTGTCTCCCATTACCCAGGACCATTCATAATGTTGTGTGTCTCCCATTACCCAGGACAATTCATAATGTTGTGTGTCTCCCAATAACCAGGACCATTCATAATGTTGTGTGTCTCCCATTACCCAGGACCATTCATAATGTTGTGTGTCTCCCATTACCCAGGACCATTCATAATGTTGTGTGTCTCCCATTACCCAGGACCATTCATAATGTTGTGTGTCTCCCAATAACCAGGACCATTCATAATGTTGTGTGTCTCCCATTACCCAGGACAATTCATAATGTTGTGTGTCTCCCTCACTAATAGTTGTATTTTGACAGCATGGCACACATCATAATGTGATTAGCTGTCCATGAATGGGCACCAGCGGGCAGCGTGTCACTCCTGCTTATCCCGAGACGTGTTGAGCTGGTGGAATAACACTGTAACACAATCACCCTCCAATGGCTAAAGGACTGGAAATGATTGGAAACGGTTATTCCGAGGCTTGGCAGAGACTTTGAAGTGGCTTCAAGGATAATAACTGTGTTAGGGCATGTATAAACCCTGCAGCCTGATCCGGCACAGAACCGGCACAGCAGTGGTCCAGCGCAGGCAGGCATAGGGTATTATGGAGGTGGATAGATAGAGTGTGTCAAATCAGTTTGGAGAAATAACCCGAGTTTCACGGATAGCTTGGTGTTTTGTTATTCGCTCCTCCTCTACCCTAGCCTTCCCTGGCTCCGCTCCTCCTCTACCCTAGCCTTCCCTGGCTTCGCTCCTCCTCTACCCTAGCCTTCCCTGGCTTCGCTCCTCCTCTACCCTAGCCTTCCCTGGCTCCGCTCCTCCTCTACCCTAGCCTTCCCTGGCTTCGCTCCTCCTCTACCCTAGCCTTCCCTGGCTTCGCTCCTCCTCTACCCTAGCCTTCCCTGGCTCCGCTCCTCCTCTACCCTAGCCTTCCCTGGCTCCGCTCCTCCTCTACCCTTCCCTGGCTCCGCTCCTCCTCTACCCTAGCCTTCCCTGGCTCCGCTCCTCCTCTACTCTAGCCTTCCCTGGCTTCGCTCCTCCTCTACTCTAGCCTTCCCTGGCTCCGCTCCTCCTCTACTCTAGCCTTCCCTGGCTCCGCTCCTCCTCTACTCTAGCCTTCCCTGGCTTCGCTCCTCCTCTACTCTAGCCTTACCTGGCTCCGCTCCTCCTCTACCCTAGCCTTCCCTGGCTTCGCTCCTCCTCTACTCTAGCCTTCCCTGGCTCCGCTCCTCCTCTACCCTAGCCTTCCCTGGCTCCACTCCTCCTCTACCCTAGCCTTCCCTGGCTTCGCTCCTCCTCTACCCTAGCCTTCCCTGGCTCCGCTCCTCCTCTACCCTAGCCTTCCCTGGTTCCTCCATGTTTCCCCAGCAGAACTTTAACTTTAGATTGACCTCTGCTCTGTTCTGTACCAGGTCCCTTGTCTTCTGTAGCTCAGTTGTTAGAGCATGGCGCTTCAATGCATGGGTTCAGTTCTCAGGACCACCCATACTTAAATATATGCACGCATGACTGTAAAGCTTACTGTATGCTTCCCAGTTGAAACAGTTTACGTATCATTACATTTTGTGATGTTTTGTTTGTTTTGGTGTTCGGCAGCATTCTGTACGTTTTTTTCGGTTGTTCGAGCACAAAAATGTTTTTCTTCAGCGTTCGGTAGCCAAAGTTTACGCCTCTTTGTCGGTGATTGGTCAACAGTAGGGATTCTTCAATTAAGTGATTGTTGTCATTCAACGACAAACAGTTTCCTGCACTTTTTTTCACTTGAGAAATACCGCACCAAACATAGTTAGCATTAGTTAGATGTTAAATTGTGTGACTGATTACAGATTTCTTGAGTTATCTTTCTATTTTGAGGAAGTGTTCCTGTTGCTATGGCGTCTCAAGAGGGACAAACAGTAATATTGCTGCTTTTTTCTTGTTTTGCAAGCGAAGGTATTTTAAGGAAGTATGCGAGCAGAGACGTTCACGTCGCCTAGCTGAGTTCTGCTAAGAGCAAACTGAACCTACATGTATGTATGCAGACACCATTAGTCACTTAGTTACTGCTAAATGGCATATACTATATATTGTTATATTATACAGCCCTGCTGTAACACGGAGAGGAAAGGGTTGATAATGTCAGCCAGTAAAATTTTAGGTGCCACACTTAGCCAGACTTTATGTGATTGCACTGAGGGGACTTCCCTGCGACTACTGCCCAAGCCTACCGTCTACCCTCCAGACTACCAGCCAATATCTCCTGATTTGTCCCCCAAAACGAGGCACTCTTCTGGGACAGGGTAGGCAAACATGCTGCCTCCAGCCTGGTCCGTGCCCTCTCTATGTTGTCCAGTCCAGGACACAAGGCAGAAGTAAACCCTGCTTACCCTCCCAGGGCTTGGGGGCTTAACCCATCCTACTCTCCCTAGTCCCTCTCTCCAGACTGGGCTTAAGACCTCAGTGTGTCTGCCAGCTACACAAGCAGAGAGCCACGGCATAGAGAGGGGAGCAATGCCCTTGGAGTTATATTGCATTAGCAGTGCATAAAGTAACATTACAGTACATACCGCTCTGCTCTGGTCTGTTCTGGAAGAGTCTTTTTTATTTCTAGTTATTTGACTGCCAGACTACGGAAAATACACATTACCTAGTAAGAGTGGGAAAGCAAAACATTTTTGGGAAATCAAAGTTTCAAGTTTCAAAAACGCGTCTTGTACCATTTAGGGTAGGCCTACATAAACAGTGAGACCAAATCAGATCAGGGCTTACTGTGCTGTAGATCAGTTCAGGTCTCCTTATTTGATGTTGGCAGGGAAGATTTACGGTCCGTTGGATAACAGGTTATTTTCATCTTCACTTAAATTCAATAATAACTTTATTTATTCCACAACAATAATGATTAAAAGGTAACGAGCCAGCCAGGAGTCAAACCTAGAATCTTCTGATGTGCGTAGTCAGACACGTTATCCAAGGATATCGCTCATCAGTTGAGATTGCATAACCAAGAATTAATAATTGTAGGGAGTCCGGGGGACATTTTCTCTCAATGGTGCATCTGTAGAAGCTGGTGTCTTTCCCATCTAGCAACGTTTTTGAAGATTGCCAGCTCCATGTCTGCTATGGAAATAAGAGGGAAAGGTTTGTAATCATTAGTATAAGAGGTACAATTTTATCACAGTGAGCAGATTGGATGTATAGATGGAACATTAAATGAATAGTGTCTAACCTTTAACGAACATCTCCACTTCCTCAGCACATTAGAAAACAGACACACACTCATAAGCAAGTGCATGTTTATTAAATATCAAAGGCTAGCTACTAGCTAGCTACAGTAAGATGTGTTACTAGCTAACGTTGGCTAGCTGGGTGTGACAAGGCATAGGCCTACTATGAAATCACAGTTTATGATTTCAGCCTTATATGGAAATAGTTCCCAGTTGTTTTGAACATGGCACTACTACCACGCATGAATCTGCAGGTACCTAAAGCTAACCAGCTAGGTAACATTAGGCTATAGCTAGCAATGCAAATCGATTTCTGAGATAGGAATAATAATAACTTTAGGGCAGCAATGTTGAGAGCAGTAGCAAAACTTTTTCAGGTCGTCATGATCTTAAGTTTTTACTTAAATATGCTTGAAAATCTATGTCAAGACCTGAAAATGGTTGTCTAGCAATGATCAACAACCAATTTGACAGCGCTTGAAGAATTTGAAAAGAATAATGGGTAAATGTTACACAATCCAGGTGGGGAAAGCTCTTAGAGACTTACCCAGAAAGACTCACAGCTGTAATCGCTGCCAAAGGTGATTCTAACATGTAGCTAACGTTAGCTAGCTAGCAGAACACTTGAAATGAAACCACTTTCTGTCAAAATTAGAAACGTGTAGTATCTGAAAATGTAGCTAGCTAGACTCTCTTACCCGTATACATCATGGTTGGATGCGTCTCCTGTCTGATGCAATGCATGGTTGTCCTTAGTTTGAAGATGTAATCCAGACAGGTGTTTTCTCCATCTCCTTAGCAATCATACTCAAAGTCCACTGATTTCAAAACTAGGTCCTCCAGAAAGTGGAGAGCATACATATAACATTAGCTAACGTTAGCCTTTGTATACTTTAACTTGAACCGTTTTCCTGCTAAACATGTTTTTAAAAGCCGCGTTGGACACGATTACCAAGACATACTGACCAGCTCCAATAGACAGACGTGTGCTATGTGGTAGACCAATCCAAACTCTTTTCTCGGCATGTCCAGCCCACTCATTATCTCAGCTAATCATGGCTAGCCGGAAGGTTCCTGTGTATTTCTGTGGCTGAACCGACTAGGCTCGTAATTTAAGAACTTTATTCGTATTTACAGATGGCATACATGTTTGTTATTAAGGCACATGAAAGTTCACATGTTCGCGAAGGCAGTCCTGTGAAGTCGGGACTTGCTACATACTCCTAGTTTCCTGAATCGGGTCACATTTATGTAATCAAGATATATTAGTGCTTTGTTTTTCATTACTTTTTCTACCACTTTGACATTATTGTGTAGATCATTGACAAAAAATGACAAATCAATTTTAATCCCACTTTATAACACAACAAAAAGTGTGAATAGTTTTATCTTCTACATAATACAAAATTCTAAAATAAATCAAACAGCCATCCCACTCCTTCAATCAAATTCAAATCACATCCCTACACTCTTAGAAGTAAAGGTGCTATCTATAACCTAAAAGGGTTCTTCGGCTGTCCCCCACCCTTTGAAGAACCCTTTTTGGTTCCAGGCAGAACCTTTTTGGTTCCAGGCATAACCTTTTTGAGTTCCATGTTGAACCCTTAACACAGAGGGTTCTACATGGAACCCAAAAGGGTTCTTCGAAAGGTTCTCCTATGGGGACAGCCGAAGAAACCCTTTTTTTCTAAGAGTGTACACAGGCTCAGGTGCCTGTGAGGACAGAGCATTCATCGACAGGATTCCTTATAATGCCTCTGCAGAAATATCCCATAGTCCCCAAAAAACGCTCGGCCACACTAACAATGATGCCTATTTTCTCAGATTTACTCTCCGTTTGCGCTTTGCAGTTGATAACCAAAGTAATAAACTCTACAAAGTTTGCCTTCTTAACATGCAGCATGTCAGGATCCCTATGTTGACATGGAATATCACTCCACTGTTCTCAACGCCTCCTGATAGGAGACATTCTGGACAGCCCTTATTCTTGACACCCCCGTCTCCTTCACCCTAACAGAACACCTCAGAAATGTGGGTACATGTTCACCGCCACAATTGCAGCATTTGGGGTTAGCTGGCATATAATACTCCTCCCGTCTACGTACACTTGACCAGGTAATTGACATTCATCACACTGCATGGGTTTGGGCACGAAGGCTCTCACAGGGAATCTAACCCAAATACACGTGAGAAGGGAGAGACTCTTCATCAAATAGAATGGATGGAGAGGGCTACCGGGTCTGTCGTTGTGCACCAACCACTTGATCCAATTCTTCACGCATATCCTTTGCTTCAAAGATCCACACGCGACACATTCCAATCCGACATCTTTTTGAGGCGCAGAGCACACTGCTTCAGTTCCATGGAAACACAAAAAAAAGAAATACGCCCACTTCTCGTTATTCTCATCGACGCCACCTCATCCAGCGTATCCACAATTTTAATATAGACTTCAAACGGATCTCCCAGGTAACAACATTGATCCAAAACCTTTATTCCAACCAAAAATAATCAGATCTAGCCTTGGATTTACTAGGTTCCACTTCTCTTACCTCCTTTTGCATTTGCCACTGTAACCTATACTGTATTTATACAGTGTTTTACTAAAGTATTCTACAGTATACTACAACATTCTATAGAAAGTACTACACATGATCGAGGCATACTACAGTGTGGAGTATAGTATTCTACAGCAGGGTTTCCCAAACGTGGTCCTCGGGACCCAAAGGTTCTCTCACACCATGAGTGAAGCAACATTCTCTCTTGCTTGCTCTCTATATTTCTATCTCTCTTAATCCCTCTCTCTGTCTCTC
>CM042392.1:4017997-4237997 GCA_023634145.1 Thymallus thymallus | reverse complement strand
TTTCCCTATGAGAGAAAGCTGGTAGATAGATGGCGAAGAAACTAAGTACTACATTGTGAGTGTTGATTCCATTACCCAGGTACAGAGAAGACAGAAGGAGAGGGGAAATAGATGAGAAAAGAAACATCTTCTATGTGCCATCCTCCTTTTTTCTTCTCTTCTTCTTCTCCCCCCTCCTCTCCTCCCTGCTTGTTATTTTATTGAAGCACAGACCAGGCTTTAGGACGCCATCTTCCCTCCTCCAACACCCAATCCCACTCTTCTCCCAAAGCCTTTTCTGGAGACTATTATGCTGCTGTTTAACTGTACATAATTATTAACAACTGAAGTCATCGCCACATACTCTAGACCTAGCATATTGATGGAGGGGGAGCAATGGGAACAATATGGTGAGGTGCATAGTGAAGACTCCAGGTGCCAGTAAACCAGCGTAGGCCAACTCCTGCTCAACTAGATTCCAAAACGCTCTCACCCTCTCATCTCTCCCTGAAACAGTCTCGGCTCACCTCATACTAACTTTAGCTCTGCCACTCCATATCCTAGGGAAAAACCTTACTGAACAAAAGAGGCTCGAACACTTCATAACTCTTCCATATCCAATCCAGACGGCTAGCAATTTAGTAGCTGAATACTGCCATTGTTATGTCCTGCCAGAAATGATTTTGAGCAGACTTTCTCTCGGCTGTACAATAGTGACGTGTACTACTATACGAGTTAGTCCGGCAGTAGTCAACACACGCTGTGTTGAGCCTGTGGTTTTACTGTAGCAGACGAGTAACACTCAGCAGAACCATGCATATCCTAGCAGACTAATGTGTTTTTTTAATACTGCCGATCGATCACAGTGGGCTCAATGTTCCTTCCCCAGCAGCAGCGGCAGCGGCAGTGGTGGTGGTTGGATGGTGTGACTGTGTCAGAGATGTTAGGCTGTTTTAGTGGCTCTCTATCGGGCCCTACTGAGTTTGGCCCTGTTCAAACCCCGAGGGGACAATCTTTTCAATTCAATTATATTCAAAGGGATTTATTGGAAAGGGAAACATATGTTTACGTTGCCAAAGCAAGTGAAATAGATGATGAACAAAAGTGAAATAGTGAAACAGTAAACATTACACTCACAAACGTTTCAAAAGAATAGAGACATTTCAGATGTCATATTATGTCTATATACATAGATAAAGTACAAAAAGGAAAATAAATCAACATAAATATGCGTTGTATTTATAATGGTGTTTGTTCTTCACTGGTTGCCCTTTTCTTGTAGCAACAGGTCACACATCTTGCTGCTGTGATGGAACTCTGTGGTATTTCACCCAGTAGATATGGGAGTTTATCAATATTTGATTTGTTTTTTTGAATTCTTTGTGGATCTGAGGGAAATATGTGTCTCTAATATGGTCATACATTTGGCAGGAGGTTAGGAAGTGCAGCTCAGTTTCCATCTCATTTTGTGGGCAGTGACATAGCCTGTCTTCTCTTGAGAGCCAGGTCTGCATACGGCGGCCTCTCTCAATAGCAAGGCTATCCTAACTGAGTCATTACATATTAAAAGCTTTCCATAATGTTAGGTCAGTCACAGTAGTCAGGTATTCTGCCACTGTGAACTCTCTGTTTAGGGACAAATAGCATTCCAGTTTGCTCTGTTTTTTTGGTAAATGATTTCCAAAGTGTCAAGTTATTCTCTTTTTGTTTTCTCATGATTTGGTTGGGTCTAATTGTGTTGTTGTCCTGGGGCTCTGTGCATACTGTTTGTGTTTGTGAATAAAGCCCCAGGAACAGCTTGCTTAGGGGATTCTTCTCCAGGTTAATCTCTCTGTAGGTGATGGCTTTGTTATAGGTTTAGAATTTAACAGCTCTTTTCTGGATTTTTTAAATCATAGGGTATTTTCCAAATTCTGCTCTGCATGCATTATTTGGTGTTTTACGTTGTACACAGAGGATGTTTTTGCAGAATTCTGCATGCAGAGTCTCAATTTGGTGTTTGTCCCATTTTGTGAATTCTTGGTTGGTGAGCGGACCCCAGACCTCACAATCATGAAGGGCAATGGGTTCTATAACTGATTCAAGTATTTTTTGCCAGATCCTAATTGGCCTTGCCTTGCCTCACAGATCGTTGCCTCTCAGTTTTGTGGAAGTTACCTGTGGTGCTGATGTTTCAATCGCTTCTCTTTTTACACTTCTCTCTCTCTTTCTCTTCACTCTCTCGTCTCTCTCCTCCTTCACTGTCTTCCTCGTTACGTCTCCCAAACGGGGCTTTGGAATGCTGGAGATTATTTTCCTAACCTTCAGTGGAAGAGGTATCTGGACTGCAGAGAGGAGAGACACTCTCAGCCGGGTGGTGATTGACAGGGAAGAGTTTATTGAAATACACAGTGAAGGCTTCTGATGTCCTTCTGGTCTCTCTCTCTCTCTCTCTCTCTCTCTCTCTCTCTCTCTCTCTCTCTCCCTCTTTCTCTCTCTCTCGCCCTCTTTATTTCTCTCTCTCTCTCTCTCTCTCTCTCTCCCTCTTTATTTCTCTCTCTCTCTCTCTCTCTCTCCCTCTTTCTCTCTCTCTCGCCCTCTTTATTTCTCTCTCTCTCTCTCTCTCTTTCTCTCTCGCCCTCTTTATTTCTCTCTCTCTCTCCCTCTTTCTCTCTCTCTCTCTCTTTCTCTCTCGCTCTCTCTACCTCTTTCTCCCTCTTTCTCTCTCTCTCTCTTTCTCTCTCTCTCTCTCCCTCTTTCTCTCTCTGTCTCTCTCCCTTTCCTTAAGAGTGGAAGAAAACAGGCAGTGTCGTTTTTCCTGGAAATAATCCCTGTGTCTGCCTGGATCTGGTCCTGGATCAGTTTCATGCGGATTATGTGTGCAGCTGCATGCCTTCAGGGCAGGCCTGGGGTCAGCTGACAGAGTTTAACAGAGGCTCAGTGTCTAGGGGGACGTCGTAAACAGACAGGTGTTTCCTGGTCCCGTGCTGAGAGGGTACGTCTCAGAGGCCATTCATTCTGATCTGGAGACAGATTTCAGAAATTGAGAGATCTTTGAAGTATGTTTCGACATTTGATATATACCATTCTAATATAGGCCTTATAGATACTTTTTTGTCAAATACTGTTTTGATATATATTGATGTACAGTGCCTTCAGAAAGTATTCACACCACTTGACTTATTCCACATTTTGTTGTGTTACAAAGTGAGATTAAAATTGATTGAATTGTAATTTATTGTCAACGATCTACACAAAATGCACTGTAATGTCAAAGTGAAATAAAAATTCTAACATTTGTAAAAAAGTAATGGAAAATGAAAACAGTAATATATCTTGATTACATGTAAGAATCACCTTTGGCAGCAAATACAGCTGTGAGTCTTTCTGGGTAATTCTCTAAGACCTTTCCGACACCTGGATTGTGTAACATTTGCCCATTATTCTTTTCAAAATTCTTCAAGCTCTGTCAAATTAGTTGTTGGTCATTGGTAGACAACCATTTTCAGGTCTTGCCATAGATTTTGCACCTGCACCTGTATATAGCCCTTCTGTAAATAGCCCACACTACTACCTCATCCCCATATTATTATTTTTATTATTTTTCGCTAATCTTGCACTCCAGTATCTCCATTTGCACATCATAATTTGCACATCCTTCATTCCAGTGTTAATGATAATCTGTAATTTATTTCACCACTATGGTCTATTTATTGTCCTACCTCCTAACCTTACTGCATTTTGCACTACATTTTGCACTCTGTATATAGATTTTCTATTGTGTTTTTGACTATGTTTGTTTACTGTGTAACTCTGTGTTGTTGTTTTTGTCGCACTGCTTTGCTTTGTCTTGGCCAGGTCACAGTTGTAAATGAGAACTTGTTCTCAACTGACCTACCTGGTTAAATAAAGGTGAAATAAAAAAAATATTATATAACAATAACATTCACTGTCTTCTTGGTAAGCAACTCCAGTGTAGATTTGGCCTTGTGTTTTAGGTTATTGTCCTGCTGAAAGGTGAATTCGCCTCCCAGTGTCTGGGGAAAAGCAGACTGAACCAGGTTATTCTGAAAAACGAACGATGACAGAGTGGTACTCAGTAATGTGTTGTATTGGATTTGCCCCAAACATAACACTTTGTATTCAGGATGAAAAGGGGATTTCTTTCCCACATTTTTTGCAGTAGACAACCATTTTATAGTACCTTATTGCAAACACTGTAATAATAACTTCCCCATGCTCAAAGGGATATTGAACGTCTGCTTTTTTATTTGTACCCATCTGCCAAAGGTGGCCTTCTTTGCAAGGCATTGGAAAATCAGAGAGTTGTATGTGTGGGGTACAGAGATGAGGTATTATTATTATTGCACGCAGAATGAGTCCATGCAAGTTATTGTGTGACTTCTTAAGCACGGTTTTACTCCTGAACTTATTTAGGCTTGCCATAACAAAGGGGTTTGAATACTTATTGACTCAAGACATTTCAGCTTTTCGGGGTTTTACAAGACATATTTATTTTTTGAAAAACATCATTCCACTTTGACATAATGGTATATAATGTGTAGGCCAGTGACACAAAATCTCAATTTAATCCATTTTAAATTCAGGCTGTAACACAACAAAATGTGGAAAAAGTCAAAGGGTGTGAATACTTCCTGAAGGCATTGTATTCTGTACCTATAATCAATCAAATATTTCCCATATTTTAAAAACGAGTACAATAAAATGCCTTTGTCCAATAGTAGAGGGGTCTGTCAGTCTGTCCCTCTACAGCTGGTTGTCACCCTGTTGGGGGCTCTGACAGCCCAGTTCAAAATAACCGTACTGGGCTGACAAGTGCGTGCCTGCATATGTGGGTGTGTGTGCGCCAGGAAAACATGCTGATGGAAGACAGGTCAGACGGATTGTGGTTAATAATAATAGAACATTTCTCCTCCAATTACAAATCATCTTGTTCAACTCTCGGAATACATTACTCAAATTCTAATCAAAGCTTCAGATTATATAGAGTGTCTAATTGTTCCACTGCTTAATCATTAACTGATTTACGGACAAAGGCAAAGATTCGAATCCCAGTGGAAATTCGAAAATTCCGATCAGGATATGGAATGGTTTTGGAATTGATCCCAGTCCCAGGTCATCATGATGTGTAAATCTAAATTACGTTTAAATCCAGTAATTTTATCCTGGGCTTCCAAGATTCCCATCTGCCCAGCTTTCTCCATGTGATAGATCAGCAGGCAGGAATCTGGGAATTCTCACTATGATCCCATGGGATATTATCTGTCAGTGGTGCGTGTGTTGTACACATGCAACGACAGACAGACAGGCAGACACAGACAGACAGACAGACAGACAGACACACTCTACTGCTTCAGATGACATCAGGATTTCAGTACTGATCATATTTGCCTGCATCACACACACACACACACACACACACACACACACACACACACACACACACACACACAAAAACACACACACACACTCCTTCCACACTCCTTCCTGTGTGTCATTCCTGTCAAGAGTAAAACAAATAAGCTCTACAGTAGGTGGTAACGTGCCTGTGCCATTTCTGACTAGGCGCCCCTAAATCTGTCGTAATCTGAGCCCGGGGGGGGGTTACAGCTATGCCTTGAGCACTGCAGTCATTAAACCGTAAGGCAACCCCTCATCTATGACACGGTACACGTCTCTCTGTGACATGCTACACGTTTGGACAGACAGGGTTGTCTGAACGTGGCACCAGACTGTAATGTAAACAGCGTGATCCTCTCATGTGGTCTGGAGGAAATGCTAACACACTAAGCTAATAATGGGGGTTGGGGGGGGGGGGTAGTAGTGTGTGTGGGACTGACCATCAGAACCAGCTGGTACCGGGATCCAACCCCCATTATGGGTTTGACAGAATGGACTTTTAAATGTTGTGGACATTTTGGAATAGGCCACAAATGGGCCACAAAATGTCAGTTTGGGTTTTTAACAGAGATGGCTAACTTCCTGTGGGCAGCAGACTGCAGTTTCATGCAACGTTTCACCGCTGGTTATCATGTTCAGTTCAGTATGTTAGGGCTGGTTATCATGTTCAGTTCAGTATGTTAGGGCTGGTTGTCATGTTCAGTTCAGTATGTTAGGGCTGGTTGTCATGTTCAGTTCAGTATGTTAGGGCTGGTTGTCATGTTCAGTTCAGTATGTTAGGGCTGGTTGTCATGTTCAGTTCAGTATGTTAGGGCTGGTTGTCATGTTCAGTTCAGTATGTTAGGGCTGGTTGTCATGTTCAGTTCAGTATGTTAGGGCTGGTTGTCATGTTCAGTTCAGTATGTTAGGGCTGGATTTGTCAATCACTTATTCTTTCTTTTCCCATATCTCCTGTTGTGTATTGTGTTGTGATCTTCTTCCTGTTGTGTATTGTTTTGTTTTCTTCTTCTTCTGAAAGGGACTTGTCGTACACCTTCTGTGACTCTCCTCCTTACCTGGTTCTCTAACCTGTACAGCCTTCTCTCTCTCTCTCTCTCTCTCTCTCTCTCTCTCTCTCTCTCTCTCTCTCTCTCTCTCTCTCTCTCTCTCTCTCTCTCTCTCTCTCTCTCTCTCTCTCTCTCTCTTCCTCTACCCCTCTGCTTTTGACTCTCTTTACCTCTCTATCTCTCTCTCTCTCTCTCTCTCTCTCTCACTCTCTCCCTATAGTGTTATTGAGGTACTGCTGTGCTTCCCGTGATGGGACAGGGGGTTAGTTAGTTCCTGTGTTCCACTGCCTGTGGTGCGTTCAGGTGAACACTGTGTCCCTGGGCTGTTCCCCTTTCACTCTACAATGCTTGAGTTGACCAGCCAGAGCCCACCTCACAACGCACCTTCATCAGCTCTGTGTTTCCCCCCCATCTCCTCTCTTTTCCTCTCCTCTCTTCATCCCTTCTTCATGAAAAGTCTTTATTTTCTCCAAACGCCCTCCTCTGAAAGCCTAATTAATTAAGGCAGTTTGAGGCAGTTTGAGGAGCTGTACATGGCTGCAGTCTCTGGAATCCTCCAAACCCTGCAGCCCATCCTCCATCCACTCTTTAACAACGACTGGTTTCCAGAGAAATGTTTAAACTTTCATGCCAGCACACGAGGAGAGAGAATCTGGAATACCCCAGATCAACGTTGCACAACCTCCCTCCATTTCTAATGTGAAAAACCCATGGCCAGTTTGTTATTCTTCCTGGACATGAGACCCATCATACATATCCACATTTCTGATTTGATTGGATTCCTCTATTTTCGACTTGGCTGATTCTCTGTCTGGTCAGAGTTTGGGTCTCCTCTGTTCTACATGCCTTTCACAGTTGAGCTGCGTAAAATCTGAAGAAAGTATTTTTCTAGAATAAGCTCGCATCACTGTGCGATTGCACTGTCATTATCTAAACACAGCTGGAAGGAACAGACACGTTGCTCATGGGATATAGTGCGAGAGATCTGCCTGGTGAGATGCTCTGAGGTGAGTTGGTGGCCTGTTTGAGGACAGAGAGAACACTGCTGCAGAATCCAAGAGGAGAGCTTAACTAACATACTGTATCTCTCACGTCATCCAAAGCCAAATGTGCTACAAATGCAATTTGTTTGATTTGTGTTCAATGACTAAGGGATTACAATGGTTTCTTTTTCCACACTTAGAACAAAACAGAAAACTTCTTTATTAACTTTTCCTACAATCAAGTATTCCATTGTACATTTTACCGTACCTAAGTGAATCAATATGATTCCAGCAGTGTGTGCATGCGTGTGTGTGTGTGTGTGTGTACATGCTTGAGTGTGTGCGTCATGGTTGTGTGTGTATGTGTACGTAGCTCCACAGTGCCACACCTGTAGTAAGAGCAGAACCACTGAACCAGAATCAGCTGTTTCCTTTGTTTCCCGACCTGGTCCAGGATCAGCCTCTGTGACCGGCTCTAACCAGGCCCTATTTTTAGGCCTTCATTAGCAAATCTCTAAATTACCCTGCAATTTCTCAGATATTCCTTGATTTTGTAATGACGGGGGTTGGGTTAGGGTAGCTTGCAGATGTACTCTAAACGGAGGAGGGATAACAGGGCCTCTCATCTGGTTTGATATGGCCGACCGGATGGGATAGTTTGGCTTTTCCTTATACAGGCCCCCTTTACAGGCCCCTCTGTAGTACACTTACCTAGCTCCACTCTCCCCCCTTCTCCCCACATCCACTTTCTCTGTAGGGTCCTCACCTGGCTCCACCTCACCTGGCTCCACTTCACTGGCTTCACTGTGTTAGGAGAGGCAACGGGTCGTGACCCCTCCCTCTTCATTTCCCCTCTCCTCCCTCCCCTCTCACCTTTCCTCCTTCTGGATTTTTCTCACTATGATAAAATTTACAAAAGACTATGCTTGTAGTTTCATTAGTTAGGGTAAAACTACAACTCCCTTCCAGATCGAGAGCACACAGAAGTATCATCAACCCCCACTGCCAAAACACTCCAACAACACACATATTAACGTGTTGAAATAAACCTGATTAAAATGCTGTTTACAGTCATGTTAATGTAACAGTGTTCATAGCAGAGGAGGCTGGTGGGAGGAGCTAGCTCCTAAAGCTCCACCCTACAGGTGCAGCAGCCTCATTAGCCTCAGGCTGATTTCCTGACACTACGCCGAGCTGCACGAGGCTCGTTAATTCTTCCTAACATGCCACACGTTCAACCGCAGATTATCACCCAATTAACACTTCCCAGTCAGTCCCACCACAGCTCTCATAGGTCCTCTACTGACTCACACTCTGCCCCTCCACTCTCACTGCCATGTCCCTCTGCGCTGAACCCAGCTGGCACAGCTGCTGTTGGTAAAATGTCATAAATGCAGGGGCGTCACTTTGGTTTTAGAAGTGGGGGGGGGGGCATAACCTGGCGGAGGGTCTGGGTGTACTATCTGCTATCTGACAGACAACTAGAGGCTAGCGATGACCTGGTAGCTACTAGCTAGCGTAGCTTATTCATTCACCTCAGTCGAGAGGAGATGAAACATTAGCTAACGTTACATATCAGTTACAATGCTAGCTCAGAATAAACGCTAGTTTAATTTTTCTTATGTTAAGTTAAACAGCAGTTACCTTGCCAACTACATCAGTCAACTAGAGAAAAACTGTGTGGGGGGGGGGACATGACCCCTCCGTCCCCAGTGAAAGTTGCACCCTTGCATAAATGTGTTATTTTTATCATGACATTTATAAAAGTTAAACATCTGTCGTTCTGCCCCTGAACAAGGCAGTTAAACCACTGGATGTCATTAAGGCAGCCCCCCCACACCTCTCTGATTCAGAGGTTGAGTTAAATACGGAAGACACATTTCAGTTGAATGCAGTCAGTTGTACAACTGACTAGTATCCACCTTTCCCTTCCTTTCCCTTTGTGCTACTGGAGGATGGAGGATAGTGTATAGTATACTGTATGATATATTATAGATAGTATAGTGAAGTGAGTGAGTACACTTTGAGTCTGTTTAAATGGTTCTGGTGAGCAGGGGTGGATCCAGTAAGTTTACTTAAAGTAAAGTGTGAGGCTGTGACAGAGAAGGCCCATGTCTGTCTGTCTGTCTGTACAACACTCTGTCCATCCGTCAAATTGAACAAACACAGTAGAGACAAAGATAAACATGAGAGGGAAGTAGTGGAAGTCTGGAGAGAGAGAGAGAGAGAGAGAGAGGGAGAGAGAGAGAGAGAGAGAGAGAGAGAGAGAGAGATTATATCCCCCACCCCACAGCTCCTGCCTCCTGCTGTAAACTCATTGTTTATTGTCCAGTGGAGAGTTATTACATTGGACAGATATCACCTCTTGGCCTGTGGATGTGAATAGTTCACTCTGCTTGTAGCCTAATATCTGGTTATGAGACATAGGCTGCGTCCCAAATGGCACCCTATTCCCTATATAGTGCACTACTTTTGAAAAGGGATGCAGACATAGAGAGGAGAGCTGTCTGTTGTCAAGTATGAATAATACTGTAGCTTACTGGGGGATGACTATGATGTTCCCTATCTGATACTACTACAGAGTCTTGACATTATTAACAGCTGTCTTGTTTTTGTCTTGACATTATTGTTATTACCCAAGGATTAACTGTTTTTATGTAAAATGTATAACTCACTAAAGAGTTTGCAGTTGAAGTTTGCTTTTCTCTCTGTCTGTGGAACGGACTAATGTCGAATGATACCATGATACCCCGGTGCCACTTCATTTTGGGTATCGGTAGAGCCTCATACCCAGCCGTCACCATGTCGTGAGACATCTTGAGACACAGGTGATGGCTGGGTATACTAGTACTATGGAAGCAACCCACTAACCATATGATCTCTCCTCTCTCTACAGGGTTTGATGACCCCAGTGTGATGGCCGTCTCCACTTGGAACAGCTCAGGTGAAAGATAGCAAACACAGCACACGCACACACACACAGACACACACACACACACACACACACACACAGACGGACGAACGAACAAACAAACAAAGATAATGCCAGTGTAGAATGACACCGTTGTGACTAACATGTACTGTAGAGACATGGATGGTACAAGGATGAACTGACGTGTGGACTTGTTACTGTGAGACTTATTTGTTTACACCATTCACTTTGGACCACGACTCACATCACTGGAGTCCTCGGTTGTTTGTGTGTATCAGCAGTTCAACTCTGCTATGCCTTCCGCACGGCGGCTAAGATCTTATTCAAGCCAAGGCAGAAGGAATCCTGCACTGTTTGTAGGTTCAAATCAAATCAAAATCGAATTTTATTTGTCACACGCTTTTGATTGGGGAAGCAGCAAACCTTCATTGTGGGGACAACGTTGGCGTTGGCGATGCATTCCCTAATGAAGCCGGTGACAGACGTGGTTAGCTCGTCGATGTTATTCTCTGAACGTATTCCAACCACCGCTAGCAAAAGCAGTCTCTGATTCTAATGACCATGGAGCGAGTCACGGGTCCTTCCTGAAAGAGACTCATTACTGTGGCTGTCTGACGTTGATGACATCAGAGCTGATGATAGTTTACAGCTCTATAAACTGGAGTCTCTCCGTCCTGGGGTTTTCCCATAGACATATATACTGTATGTTTATATACTGTACATCATTGGGTTTTCCACACCTTGTAGTGAGGCGGTGTTGGCTGGGAGTAGACTGTACAGTACACCACCGTTGTGGTTAGAAGATTCATAGAGGTTGTTGTAACAGCTCTGCATCGCCTACACTGTTACATGGAACATCCTAGTGAGAAAACAAAGTGATTATACACTTACTATGCTTGTAATGTGTTTGGCACGTCTTGATAGTATAAGTTTCACACACACACACACACACATATATACACAGTCTGGGTGGCTTTTTTATTTTGAAAAGGTCTAATATGGATTTAGAGTTTCAGAGCTGGCTGCGCTGTAGAACCAGGTAGCTCATCCAGGTTTCTAGCCTGCTCCGCCATTTCCTGGTTGCTAAAACTCGAATAGTTTGCCTAATTTCAGTTTATGTGACAAAATAAGATAGTATAGTGCAGAGAAACATTGTACCATTTAAACCGCTGTGAAATACAGTATATTTCCCATAACCAAAAATATTGTATTTTCAGCTGTTTGAAGCTGGTGTACAAAACCGAAAGTAAAAGATGCAAAAACTTAAGCATAGAAATAGCTCACATACAATTACTATGGATACAGTGCATTCAAAAAGTATTCAGAGCCCTTGGCTTTTTCCTAAAATGTATTTTTGTCATGCTGCACGGCTATTTTCAGGTCTCTCCAGAGATGTTCGATCGGGTTCAAGTCCAGGCTCTGGCTGGGCCACTCATGGAAATTCAGAGACTTGTCCCGAAGCCATTTCTGCGTTGTCTTGGCTGTGTGCTTAGGGTTGTTGTCCTATTGGAAGGTGAACCTTCGCCCCAGTCTGAGGCTCTGGAGCAGGTTTTCATCAAGGATCTATCTGTACTTAGCTCTGTTCATCTTTCCCTCGATCCTGACTAGTCTCCCAGTCCCTGCCGCTGAAAAACATCCCCACAGCATGATGCTGCCACCACAATGCTTCACTGTAGGGATAGTGCTAGGTTTCCTCCCGACGTGACGCATGACATTCAGGCCAAAGAGTCTTGGTTTCATCAGACCAGAGAATCTTATTTCTCATGGTCTAAGAGTCTTTAGGTGCCTTTTGGAAAACTCCAAGCGGTGTGTCATGTGGCTTTTACCGAGGAGTGGCTTCCGTCTGGCCACTCTACCATAAAGCCCTGATTGGTGGAGTGCTGCAGAAATGGTTGTCCTTCTGAAAGGTTCTCCCATCTCCACAGAGGAACTCTAGATTTCTGTCAGAGTGACCATCGGGTTCTTAGTCTCCTCCCTGACCAAGGCCCTTCTCCCCCAATTGCTCAGTTTGGCCGGGCGGTCAGCTCTATGAAGAGTCTTGGTGGTTCCAAACTACTTCCATTTAAGAATGATGGAGGACACTGTGTTCTTGGGGACCTTCAATGCTGCAGAAATGTTTTGGTACCCTTCCCCAGATCTGTGCCTCGACACAATCCTGTCTCGGAGCTCTACGGACAATTCCTTGGTTTTTGCTCTGACATGCACTGTCAACTGTGGGACCTTATATAGACAGGTGTGTGCCTTTCTAAATCATGTCCAATTAATCAAATCTACCACAGGTGGACTCCAATCAAGTTGTAGAAACATCTCAATGATGATCAATGGAAACAGGATGCACCTGAGCTCAATTTCGAGTTTCATAGCAAAGGGTGTGAATACTTATAGTACGAGTCAAAAGTTTGGATATATATTTTCTATTTTAGATTCTTCAAAGTAGCCACCCTTTGCCTAGATGACAGCTTTGAGTGTGTATGTCCAAACATTTTACTGGTACTGTATGTAAATAAGGCATTTCTGTTTTTTATTTTTAATACATTTGCAAAGATTTCTAAAAACCTGTTTTCACCTTGTCATTATGGGGTATTGTGTGTAGGAAAATGTTTTATTTAATCAATTTTAGAATAAGGCTGTAACGTAACAAAATGTGGAAAAAGTCAAGGGTCTGAATACTTTCCGAAGGCATCTACCGCTTCTTAGACTTGCTTTCAAACAGAATGATAGATTTATAACTCATATTTCTATGTGAATTTGGTTGAGTCGCCCCTAAAGTTACATATTGCCACTTTAACCAGTGAGGTAGAACGCAGCTGAAGCAGGGTGATTTGGGTGGTCATGATGACATGTGACACACAACGTGTTTTCTTTTCTCAGACACAGGTCCTCAAAAAGTCACTGTAATAAAGAGAGGGACGATGATGGGAACAATTTAGTTATCTGGTGATGTTAAAGAAATGTGATGAGCTCGGCTGGGTTTTGGTTTCAGAGGGATTGGGTTGGGCCAATCACTACAGCACTCCACACAAGACAATTAGGGGAAGAATGGGTTTGTTGTACGAACATTGGCAGGACATATCTCTCCCCCTCCTTTCTTTTCCATCTCTATTATCTATCATTATGGCAGTCAATGGAGTGTGCAAGCAGGCTGTTCCAAAAGTCATTTCAGAAAGAAAGCTGAATCCCCCAGGCAGGAACACAGAACCTAACAGGTGGAGGCTGGGGTGGTGGTGGGCGCAAGAAGAACCTAACAGAACCTAACAGAACCTATCATGTGGAGGCTGGGGTGGTGGTGGGCGCAAGAAGAACCTAACAGAACCTAACAGAACCTAACAGAACCTATCATGTGGAGGCTGGGGTGGTGGTGGGCGCAAGAAGAACCTAACAGAACCTAACAGAACGCAAGAAGCCAGCGTATAGTAGCAGTAGCAGCAAACAGCAGCAGGATGAGCAAGCAGACCCGTATAGCCACCCAGTAAAGTAGGCGTGATTGATACTAGCTTCTATTGGTACCATCTCAGCTGATGTGCCACTCGGGTTTCCTTTCTAAACTCCTCAGTGTGGATGCAGGGACAGATAGAGAAGGAGCGCCAGTGAGAAATCAATAGCTGGGTATATCTCAGGGGAAAGCCTGCAGTGTTGGCAGAGGAGACAGAGCCGTGATGAAACCAGCATCTCGTCATCAATTTGCCAGCATTAATGATGAATACTGGATGGCAGGGCGTGGCCAGTGGTCGCCAATGCAGGTAGTGTAACATGGAAGAGAGGACAGAAAGCAGTGTTAGTTTGAGCAACGATACCTGGCATGCCTTTACCATTCCTATAGTTCCCCAACTGTAAAAAAAACAAAACAACCTTAACGTTAATACGTTTTTGCATAGAGTGAGGGTGATAGGTAGCCTTTGTCATTGCCTGAAGCCCATGTGGCGAACAAGCTTTCATCTTTGTGTATGAGGATATTCTATCTATGAAAAATATGGGCTGACTGAATCATAATCGTATAGCAACAACTCAGGTAGGTTTTGCAATCTCAGACTAAATAAATTGTAACATCGTAGCAGCAAAGAATCAGAGTGAAGCCAGGATCAATTGAGAAGCAGTATCCAATGCAGTATTGGGCGCCCATAGCTCAGAGATGAAGGAACCAGAGCCGTGATGAGTCCCAGTATCTTGTCATTGGTTACCAGCTTCAATTTTGAACAGAGGTTGGCCAGGTGCTGTCCGTGCTCAGTATACAGGCAGCATATCATGAAAGAGAGGACAAAGCGGTGTTGGCTCTGGTGATGACGACAATGTTCCACACGTGAGAGTCCATAATGCAAACAGAACTTAAGAGACCATGGAAAATTAAAGGGATGGAACATTGTGTTTTCAGACTGAAGAACCCTTAAAGCCATCATACGGATCACCTCTGGAAAAGCGTCATGTAAACCCAACACTGTTGCCTTAACGTGAACTCAAACTTGTGCTTCTGAGAGAGAGAGAGAGGAGAGATACTCTGATATGCATGTTTGTTGCTTCCCCGTAGGGCAGTAAGCGTAAGCAGACAGAGAGGTTCTTGAGCAGGCTGCATGCTGAAGGGTCCTGACACCCAATATGAACTGAATCCCTGCTATTGGATCATGATAAGGCTTATTTGCCCGACTGAAATTGGAATAGAAAAGGCATACGCAGTTATATAACGGAAGACATTATACAGCGAGAAGACCATGCAGTTAGACTCCTGCCCAGCTCAGCCATGACATACCATCACATAGCATAACACATACATATTACAAAATAAATACTAATGTTAGCTACGTAGCCACCTTATCTAAATAGCCTAATGTCCTACTGAAATGACTCAGTAGTCGCTAATGCATCTGCAGTGAGAGTGAGTTGATAATCAAAACCTAGACCGACAGTCTACTTGAGCTGAAGGCTAACGTCTAACGGTAAATGCTGGTAAGCCATGAGAGAAGAATAAAATGACCTGATAAAAAGATAAATAGATTACTAGATAAAGCTGCATATACAGTAAGAGTGTCTGAATAAGCTGTAACAGACCTTCCCGTAAGAGGCAATGAACGCTTGATCGCCATGCGGGGGTTGAATTTCCCCCTCAAGCTCCTCAGCCAATCAGAGTGTGGTACGCTGGGATGAGACATTTTGTGAACTCTTTCATGGTCCCAAACATCTTGCCTCATGGGGAGGAGTTCACAGACAGACAGACAGATGCACACACGCCTCGTTATCTCTGTAGACACAACTTGTCCTATCAGATGTGTCCAGATATGAGTCACACATCACTGGTAACAGGTGGAGGTAACACTTCACATAACATAGCCCTGACACACAGACCTCACCCCAGACTGGCTAATTAGCCACAACTATGTAGTTATAGCTGGTCACAGTAATGAAACTTAAATGCATGGAATTGGAAAACTAGCTTTTTTTGGTCTTTAGTCCTCTATGAAAATTATGAAGTGTTCAAATGTGTTGGGATCAAATGACTGCGGACTCTTCCACTGGTGTACAGGTCAAGTAAAACCATACTTGGAAAAAAACAATCTAAAGCCCTTCAGATGTATACTGCTATCATAAAAAGGGGATTGTTTTAATATTTATTCACTATTTTGTACATAGAATATTTTGAACTATAATGCATACACTATATCACCAAATGTGATGTGGACACCCCTTCAAATTATTGGCTATTTCAGCCACACTCATTACCGAGTTCAAAGCTGTCTCTGGAAGCAACGTCAGCAGAAGAACTGTTCGTCGGGAGCTTCATGAAATGGGTCTCCGTGGCCGAGCAGCCGCACACAAGCCTAAGATCACCATGCGCAATGCCAAGCATCAGCTGGGGTCGTGTAAAGCTCGCGGCCATTGGACTCTGGAGCAGTGGAAACGTGTTCTCTGGAGTGATGAATCACGCTTCACCATCTGGCAGTCCGACGGACAAATCTGGGTTTGGCGGATGCCAAGAGAACTCTACCTGCCCCAGAGCATAGTGCCAACTGTAAGGTTTGGTGGAGGAGGAATAATGGTCTGGGGTGGTTTTTCATGGTTCGGGCTAGGCCTCTTAGTTACAATGAAGGGAAATCTTAACACTACAGCATACAATGACATTCTAGATGATTCTGTGCTTACATCTTTGTGGCAACAGTTTGGGGAAGGCCCTTTCCTGTTTCAGAATGACAATGCCCCAGTGCACAAAGCGAGGTCCATGCAGAAATGGTTTGTCAAGATCGGTGTGGAAGAACATGACTGGCCTGCACAGAGCCCTGACTCTGCGTTTACACAGATGCCTAATTCTGACCTTTTGCCCAATTATGGAAAGAAGAAAAAGAAGGAAAGAAATTCTGCAAATTAACTTTTAACAATGCACAGCTGTTAATTTAAATGAATTCCAGGTGACTACCTCATGAAGCTGGTTGAGAGAATGCCATGAGTGTGCAAAGCTGTCATCAAGGCAAAGGGTGGTTACATTAAAGAATCTAAAATATAAAATACATTTTGAATTGTTTAACACTTTTTTGGTTACTACATGATTCCATATGTGTTCTTTCATAGTTTTGATGTCTTCACTATTATTCTACAATGTAGAAAATAGTACAAATAAAGAGAAACCCTTGAATGAGTAGGTGTGTCCAAACATTTGACCTGTACTGTATGTCGGGATCAATGCAACTGATAATGATGGAGCCAGTCGCATATCTCTGTAACCTTATTGCAGACATTTAGGTTTATTAGGGTAGCTGAGGCTGTGAGTAAAAATACTTAAAAGTACCACTAAAGTCGTTTTTTTGGGGTGTCTGTACTTCACTATTTCTATGTTTGACGACGTTTACTTTTACTCCACTACATACCTAAAGAAAATATATGCTCCCAAAAAGTGAATGAATGCTCAGGCAGGACAAAATGATGGTCCAATTCACGCACCTATCAATATAACCGTTGTCCTCCCTACTGCCTCTGATCTGACTCACTAAAACACAAATACGGCATTTGTATGTCTGAGTGTTGGAGTGTGCCCCTGGCTGTCCGTAAATTAAATAAATACAAGAAAAGTGTGTCGTCTGGTTTGCTTAATGTAAGGAATTGGATGTATAGCATTTACTTATACTTATACTTTTTCCACCACTATACTTAAGTACATTTTGCTCTAGGTGTATTTTAATGGGTGACTTTCACTTTTACTGGAGTAATTTTCTATTAAGGTATCTTTACTTTTACTCAAGTATGATAATTGAGTACTTATGGCACCACTGGGTGGTTTCCATGATTGTTAAATCCATGATGGGGAGTGTGCAAGTGCACACTTTGGAATTGGGATACAGCCACTCTCTATTGTCATAAACCAGCTCATATGATTACACCACTTCCTCTCCTCAGCTCTGTATACCCACTCTGGTCCATTCCACGCGTGTGTGTTTCAGCTCGGCAGCTAAGGACCATGTGGCCAGTGGCCCCTGCTGGCCCCTGCTGGCCCCCTCAGGCCTCTTGTTAAGTCAGAGGTGATTCATGGCTCCCAACCCCTCTACCCAACGCAGGTTAGATTGTTAATAAGCAAGGTTTTATGTCCTTCTGACATCCGTCAGTGTCAGTACGGCCCTCCTGTTCATAAACACTACCTTCCTTTAAAGACCAGCTCTGTCTGTGAGCATCAGACACACTCTGAAATCTGTACCTGCACACACACAGACACACAGACACACCAGCGGAGGCTGCTGAGGGGAGGACGGCTCATAATAATGTCTGGAATGGAGAAAATGGAATGGCATTAAACACATGGAAACCATGTGTTCAATGTATTTGATACCATTCCACTCATTCTGCTCCAGCCATTACCACGAGCCTGTCCTCCCCAATTAAGGTGCCACCAACCTCCTGAGACACACACACACACACCCACACACACACAAACACTCAAGCATCCTCTCCAGCTGGCAGTACAGTGAGTACAGAGCCGTCTCTAAAACCCTGGTATCACATCAAACATCAAAATCATTCCGACAATTATTCCATTTCATTATCAAATTTGCTCTTCCTTAACTTAGTTAGCTAGCGGGTTAAACCTACAGAGAACATAACATGTTTGTGTGTGTGTTTGTGCGTGTGCATACTAGATTGCGTGTGTTGGGTACATGAAAGAATAGCGTTTTGGTCAGGGGTGACACGTGCATGTCCCAAATTCATTACTGGAAGCACAAGTCAGTGATCTTACTGGTGGAACAGCCTGTATCTGGGGCTAATCCAATAATATCGACTACCCCCTCCTCTCTTATCTCTTGTTATATATTTCGCAGTCCAGGTTTGTATATTGTTGTAAGAGAGTCTGTGTTGGTCTAGAGGAGGCTAAGACTGGGGGAGAGGTGATGGAAACCAAGCTCTTCCTCTGGTCTCCCTGGTCAGACAGATGGTTCTGAGACTAAGCTGGGAATTATTTAAATATTTTAAGAACCTTTATTTAACTAGGCAAGTCAGCTAAGAACAATTTCTTATTTACAATGACGGCCTACACCGGCCAAACTCGGACGACGCTGGGCCAATTTGCGCTGCCCTACGGGACTCCCAATCACAGCCAGTTGTGATACAGTCTGGATTCGAACCAGGTTGTCTGTAGTGACGCCTCTAGCACTGAGATGCCGTGTCTTAGACCGCTGGGCCACTTGGGACTTGGAGGGATGAAGAGATGAGGGTAGAGAATGCAAGCCGGAGGGGAAGAGTAGGTGGGATATTGTGGGATGTCGAGGCATGAGTGAGGTTTGGGGTGGAGTTGGAGAAGGTTAAAGCTGTTTATATAAAGTAAAGTATAATAAAGTATAATATGAAGTATATTATACTACTTAAAGCTGTTTATATAAAGTAAAGTATAATAAAATATAATATGAAGTATATTATACTACTTAAAGCTGTTTATATGACCATAAAGTATGTTGAAGTACTTTAATTGCACTTGAATACAGTTCTATTTCATTTGGGAGTTGGGAGGGGAGAAGGGAGGTTGTGGGAGAACGGGGAGAGAGGAGGGGTAGAGAGAGAGGGGGAGGCTAGACTCCCCAGGCTGTCAGGTTTTCAAAGACACGCCAGTCCCACATTGGAGGAGGGAGGGGACGCAAGGGGACGGGTGTGTCATCTCTAACACCAACACACACACACACCCTGTGACAGCGTGTTAGGTCTGTCACCCAGTCAAGAGCCAAATAGAACAACAGCCAGATCACTGTGTGGTTGCCATAGCAATGCTGAGGACTGAGACATCAGCTTGGTTACTCACCCTAATAATGTCCTGTTAAGTGGCCTTGAATCCATTTACCTTCAGCTTTCTTTCTAAAGGACAAGTTCACGAAATCTACAAAATGTATGTAAATGGGATGTCGTAGAGATTTGTTTTGCGATTTCACTTGGTTTTGAGAGACGTAGCAATAGACTTCCTCATGCTAGTTCTCCAACTGTAGGGACGGAGATAAAACATGAACAAAGGCTCCAAAAACACACAAATATGTCCTTTTAGAAACGTCAACGCTCTCAGTAATAGTTATGCCTTGTTGGACACATTCGTTATATTCTATTTTGTTGGACATTTCCGTGTGCGGGCTTTCTTGTTACGAGAAACGAAATAACTCGCCCCTGTAATCTCTGCCCTTGCAACTACATTTCTCAACAAAAAAATTGTGACCTTTTGCAACTTTTGAGATTTGGTTAAAAGTGAAGTCCTTTAAATCAGTCCATTCAAGAGATTGATTTACATAGTGAGAAAGGAGGGATTCCCTAAATCATTATATTCAAAGATTGCTCCTCTTAATGATTGGCTGATCAAGTTGTATTGTTCTTTACAGGACAATATAGTGGTTCACATAATGTCAAGTATCAAGTGATTCAATAACTGAGTTCCATGAAATGGACTTTTCAAATGTTTCAAAGCTGTGTGTGTGTGTGTGTGTGTGTGTGTGTGTGTGTGTGTGTGTGTGTGTGTGTGTGTGTGTGTGTGTGTGTGTGTGTGTGTGTGTGTGTGTTTGGTTATATTCTTGTGGGGACCAGAAGTAAAGAGGGACATTTCTCCGGTCCCCACAAGGAAAAATACTATTTTATGCTTAGGGGTTAGGTTTAGTGTTAGGGTTACAATTAGGCTTAGGGGTTAGGTGTAGGGTTAGGAATTAGTTTTAGGGTTCATGTTAGGGTTTGGGTTAGGTTAAGGGTTAGGGTTAGAGTTAGGTTTAGGGAAAATAGGATTTTGAATTGGAATCAATTGTTTGGTCCACCGTGCCTGTGTGTTCCTGTTTGTGTGTTCTGCAGTGTTCTGTATGTAAGGGCCAGACTCAAAGTCACATTCCATGCATTGCTATATACAGAGAGCTGTGGGTATGGAGAGCTGTCAGAGAGAGAGAGAGATCAGGATAACAGGAGTGGAAGGAGAGGTCTAATACAGAGGTTCCTCTTCACATCTTTATCCACATGGCCTCAATGTTTTCATTCTTGCTTTGAAGCTGTTTGATCGTATTATCACCCACTACAAACTTTACTTATGGTTACAATTCTTAAAGGTTAAAACATGATGGTGAGTCATTTAAAAAATTATTGGATGTTTAGTTATGTTTTCTTCTAGGGAGGGAGGGGGAGAGAGAGAGAGAGAGAGAGAGAGAGAGAGAGAGAGAGAGAGAGAGAGAGAGAGAGAGAGAGAGAGAGAGAGAGAGAGAGAGAGAGAGAGAGAGAGAGAGAGAGAGAGAGAGAGAGAGAGAGAGAGAGAGAGAGAGAGAGAGAGAGAGAGAGAGAGAGAGAGAGAGAGAGAGAGAGAGAGAGGGTAGCAGTCTGGTTTCCTGTTGAATAAGGTTGACCTTGATGCCAAAAGCCAACACTACACAGAGCAGGAAATGCTTTCTGAGGTGTGTGATTGGAGAGAATTCAGCCAACTCTTCTCTGCACCCCCTGGGCTCACTGGGACATGTCATGTGACCACATAGAACACATGGGACACTGAATTCACACAGTGTAATTAATATAGACCTACACAGTACATACTTAATAGAAACCCGAGATACTGCCACAATATATCTGTATAGCAGAAATAGACACAGACACACATGCAAACACACACAGACATTCTTATTTTTGAGTTGTGTGTCTGTTCTGTTGTCAGCCTCTGGCCGTAGAGAAGCCTATTTGCTTCTCTATGTAGCTATGGTCAGAGTCTGACAGTGTCTTTCTTTTCTGTTTCTGTGTGGGTTTTGGGTGGATCCCTAATTAGAGGCAGCTGCACCGCATTGTCTCTAATTAGGGATTCCATATATGTTGAGTCTGTCCCTCACTCGGGTGTGGGTTGTTATCGATGTATGTCGCAGTCACGGTGAAGTAAGTGTGTTCGTTACGTCCGTTCATTTAGTGTGTTTTTGTGAACGTGACGTTCGGTAGTCTGTTGAGGGTTTGTGTTATTTTTAGTTTGTCATTTTTGGTCTCTTATACATAGTAAATCTATTTTATATTACATAGTACATATATATGATTAAAGAAATGTCGAACTACTATCCCTGCGCTGCGTCTTGGTCTCTCCACATCCCATGCCGTGACATCTGTTGAATTATGGAATCTAGCAGGAATGTTTTCCATCATTGAGACTCCCTGTCAACTTGCTAGTTTGGTTCCCTTTGCCTGAAAAAACTGACTGGCTCTATGAGTGTGTGTGGGCCAAGCACACTGGAGCCACCTCAAGCACTGTGCCTCTTCTCTCTTTCTGCCTCTCCTCTCTCTCTCTCTCTCTCTGTCTCTGTCTCTGTCTCTCTCTCTCTCTCAATGTGCAAATAGGTAAAGTATTTACAATGGTGTTTGTTCTTCACTGGTTGCTGTTTTCTTGTGGCAACAGGTCACACATATTGCTGCTGTGATGGCAAACTGGTATTTCACCTAATAGATTCACCTAAAAATTTGATTTATTTTCAAATTCTTTGTGTATCTGTGTAATCTGAGGGAAATATGTGTCTTTAATATGGTCATACATTTGGCAGGAGGTTAGGAAGTGCAGCTCAGTTTCCACCTCATTTTGTGGGCAGTGACATAGCCTGTCTTCTCTTGAGAGCCAGGTCTGCATACGGCGGCCTCTCTCAATAGCAAGGCTATCCTAACTGAGTCATTACATATTAAAAGCTTTCCATAATGCTGGGTCAGCACACAGCCAAGACAACGTGGAAGCGGCTTCCGGACAAGTCTCTGAATGTCCTTGATTGGCTCAGCCAGAGCCCAGACCTGAACCCGATCTAATATCTCTGGAGAGTCCTGAAAACAGATGTGCAGCGACGATCTGATCTTCATCTAAGTCACAATAATAGACAAACACAGTCTGCTTAAACTAGTAACACACACATTATTGTATTTTTCTTGTCTATATTGAATACATAATTTAAACATTCACAGTGTAGGTTGGAAAAAGTATGTGCACCCCTAGGCTAATGACTTCTCCAAAAGCTAATTGGAGTCAGGAGTCAGCTAACCTGGAGTCCAATCAATGAGACGAGATTGAAGATGTTGGTTAGAGCTGCCCTGCCCTATAAAAAACACTCACAAAATGTGAGTTTGCTATTCACAAGAAGCATTGCCTGATGTGAGCCATGCCTGGAACAAAAGAGATCTCAGAAGACCTAAGATTAAGAATTGTTGACTTGCATAGAGCTGGAAAGGGTTACAAAAGTATCTCTAAAACCTTGATGTTCATCAGTCCATGGTAAGACAAAGACTGCAAGAGCACAGCGCATAATACTCAATGAGTATAAGAACAAAGTTTCAGCTAAAGACATACAGAAATCTCTAGAACGTGCTAACATCTCTGTTGATGAGTCTACGATACATTAAACACTAAACAAGAATGGTGTTCATGGGAGAACACCACAGAAGAAGCCACTGCTGTCCATGAAAAACATTGTTGCACGTCTGAAGTTCGCAAAAGAGCACCTGGATGTTCCACAGGTGTCACGGATCCCTCTGGTACTTCCGGAGATCTCTGTCACCGGCCTCTAGACGTGCCTGGACTGTTTCATTACACACACCTGGTTCCCCTTGTTGTTTCGGCTTTCGTGCTGCGTGTATTTATTCAAGGTTTACTTCGCTCTTTTGTTTGGGTTTCAACCTTGTGTTTTTGTATACGTGTTTGTTTTGGTCTTTGTCCCGTGCCTTTACATGGCACTATATATTTGGGTAGAAATAAAAACCCTATTACGCATTCCTGTGCCCGTCTCCCGATCCTTTCAACAATGTTCCACAGCGCTACTGGCTAAATATTCTGTGGACAGATGAATCTAAAGTTGAGTTGTTTGGAAGGAACACACAACACTGTGTGGAGAGAAAAAAGGCACAGCACACCAACATCAAAACCTCATCCCAACTGAAAAGTATGGTGGCGGGAGCATCATGGTTTGGGGCTGCTTTGCTGCCTCAGGGCCTGGACAGCTTTCAATCATCGACAGAAAGATTAATTCCCAAGTTTATCAAGACATTTTCCAGGAGAAGTAAATCAACAACAGAATGGCTTCAACAGAAGAAAATACGCCTTCTGGAGCGGCCCAGTCAGAGTCCTGACCTCAACCCGATTGAGATGCTGTGGCATGACCTCAAGAGAGAGGTTCACACCAGATTTCCCAAGAATATTGCTGAACTAAAACAGTTTTGTAAAGAGGAATGGTCCAAAATTCCTCCTGACTGTTGTGCAGGTCTGATCCGCAAATACAGAAAACGTTTGGTTGAGGTTATTGTTGCCAAAGGATGGTCAACCAGTTATTATATCCAAGGGTTCACATACTTTTCCCACCCTGTACTGTGAATGTTTACACGGTGTGTTCATTAAAGACATGAAAACATATAATTGTTTGTGTGTTATTAGTTTAAGCAGACTGTGTTTGTCTATTGTTGTGACTTATATGAAGATCAGATAACATTTTAAGAAATTATGCAAAAATCCAGGTAATTCCAAAGGGTTCGCATACTTTTTTTTGCCACTGTATATCCATAAAAATTATGCTGATTCATGATTTCGACTGGCTGAGAAAAGCTGCCAGTCTGTCTCATTCCGAGTCCCGACACGTTCATTACTATGGGACAGCTGGATATCGAATTTGAATATTGTAACGGAGAGACAGACAGCAAGGTTTATACAAATTGACGCTGTTGAAAACGAAATGTTAGTCTAAAAAGAAATGTGAGATAATGCAGTTGCGTAAAATACTTAAGTAGAAATACTTTTTGGGGTTAAACAGTATGTACTTTACTTTACTATTTAGATTTTTGACAACTTTTACTTTTACTTCACTACATTCCTAAAGAAAATAATGTACTTTTTATTCCATACATTTTCCCTGAAAGTACTTGTTACATTTTGAATGCTTAGCAGGACAGGAAAATTTGTCATCCCAACTGCCTCTGATGTGGCAAACTCACTTAACACAAATGCTTAGTTTGTAAAGATGTTGGAGTGTTGGAGCGTGCCCCGACTATCCGTAAATAAAATAAAAACAAAAAATGGGTTTGCTTAATATAAGGAATTTTAAATGATGCATACTTAACGTTTGATACACAACTATATTTTAGAAAATTACATTTACTTTTGATACTTAAGTATATTTAAAACCAAATACTTTTAGACTTTTACTCAAGTAGTGTTTTACTGGGTGACTTTCACTTTTACTTGAGTCATTTTCTATTAAGGTATTTTTACTTTTACTCAAGTATGACAATTGGGTACTTTTTTCCACCACTGAGATAATGTCTAAATGCTTTTTAAAGTGGAGATCAAGTTTATAAATTGCCTGGCTGGGCTGATGAGACGGTGGATTGCGTAGTCTGATTAAGGCATTTTAACGTAAATAGGCATTTTAACATCATAGATTTAGCCGGTGGTAACTTGTGGAATAGACGCTGGCTGGAATGCGGGTTTAACCAATCAGCATTCAGGATTAGACCCAATCGTTGTATAAACACACATATACACCGACATACACGTCCAGTGTTTGGGATCCTGCCCCCAAGGACCTGTATACCATGCTGTGGATCACACTGCAGAATGTGGGTTTATCCTGTTGATCTGTTGATGCTGGCCTACCAGTAAGACCAGGTTGTGTCTGACAGGGCAGCTTCTGGAAAGGAGAGGTACGTTTCCAAAGTTTTATATGACTTTAGTGCTCCTGAAACCCCTCTGGCAAAATACAGCTAAAAGGCAAATAATTTGCTACCACAACGGCAACCACAAAATATCTTGTAAAGGAGAGCAAGTTTGTTATACACACGCACACATGTACGTACACGCTTTCCCTCTCTCTCTCTCACACACACACACACACACACACACACACACACACACACACACATATAGTAGAGTCATTGAGTAGTGTTATTTAGAATGGGAAAATGTATTTTCTCGGCTAATTGAACCATAGTGTTGTGGGAGAGTTGAAACCTTGTTTGAGGAGGGTCCAGATAACAAAACTCAAGGTTGTGGTAAAATCCTTAGATGTCCAGACTTAGAACTTTTAGTAATAATAATTTATCTTTTCAATTGGGCGTTCCATGTGTTTATTGCTTAATCCTTTGATATAAATCAAATGATTACACATCATAGCAGTTCTCTGCAGATTTGGCTCAGTGGTATACTTAGTAAAGGTTACAGAATAAAACACATACTATTCTCTATGTCTGTATACTCCTGTAACAATGTTCTTTTTATGCTACTTTTATATACTTGTATATATTTTTATAGACTGCATTATGTTATTTATATAGTCTGGCTCTAAAGTTGGCTGTCCACTCACATAAATAATGCCAATGTAGTTATTGTGATTCATGTATCTCAATCTCCCTGTCTCTATCTCTCTTTCTCTTTCCATCTCGTTGCCAAGAGAAGACTCTGATCCTGTCATCCGTTTAATAATAGGCTTTTAAAAATTGTTTTATGTATAAAGCAAGAGCTAATAAATACTTATGTTCTTATCTAATTTTCCCTCTCTCTATTTGTCTCTTCCTCCCCTTTCTTTCTCCTTTATGCTCCCATTAAATGTCCATATCTAATTCCCTCTCTCCCCGCTACCCTCCATCCCAGACCTGTTTCTTCGTCTGGAGGCTCCTATGAACAACATCACCACGACTCTGGGCCAGACGGCAGAGCTGCTGTGCCGTGTGTCCGGTAACCCCCTTCCCACGGTGCGCTGGCTGAAGAACGACGCTCCCGTGGTCCAAGAGCCTCGCCGGATCTCCTACCGACCCACGCCCTACGGATCGCGCCTCCGCATCCGTAACCTGGACACCACAGACACAGGCTACTTCCAGTGTGTGGCCACCAACAGCTACGGCACCGTCTCCACCACCGGAGTACTCTTCGTCAAGTTTGGTAAGGCTATGAGGTAGTGGTTATAAATGAATATGAATAGTTCTGAATTTCTTACGAAGTGGCTTTGTGTCTTCTATGAAGTGACATGACTAACAGCTCAATCGATTCAAGAATTCTTCCAGACATTTCCGTCTGGTTGATTTAATCAACACTGGTGTAGTTAAGTGTAGTCAGGAGGTCAGAGTTTTGCTGTCTGCGTTGATAGAGTGAGCTTAGTGTAGATCTCTTCGTCTAAAACTGCCAGCACTTGGCCTGAGCTCTGGCAACTTGTATGGACAAGAGGTCTGGCTCTGGCATCCTCCAATGGTCTGGGAGCAATTGTTCCCCCTGTTGTTAAAATTTATAAATCCTCCTGTCTTCTCTTCCAGATCCACTCCTAACCCCTCTGCCAGGAAGACCGTCTGCGTAAGTAATCAATTTTCCTCCATGCTTCATAAGTAGCTCCACTAACCCAACACGACACTGGCTCCTGTTACAAAAGAGGGAGAGGGGAAGAAATATAAATACTACTGAAGAAATCGAAGGAGATGGTAATCCTTAAAGTGAAAGAACCAAGGGAAAAGTCGTGTAAGAAAGTGATGAGATGATAATACAATAGTTGCGCAAGGAGAACCCACTGGGTTCAACAGCTAGTTTTGATTTGCATTTTGTTCAGTTGTCAACTAACCCGAATTCAACGTGAAATCAACAAAAAATGTCACCATGTCATTGGATTTAGGTTTAAAAGTTTGGTGAAAAAATGACGAAATTCCCTTGCGTTCCCTTATGACTTTTTTCAAATCCAATCAGTTTTCCACGTTGGTTCAACATCATCACATCGATTTTTTTTGTTGTTGAAATGACATGGGAACAATGTTGATTCAACCAGTTTTTGCCCAGTGGGAAGTGTTTCAGTTGTGTCTGGCCAAGGCTTTCACATCAGATAGTGTATCATACATTTTATACTCCTTATGGACTTCATTTCTTACTGTATTGTCCTGTTAATTGTTATTACTCATTCAGTATTATTATTTTTCCTATAATTATCTATATGTTTTATCATTGATTTTATATGTTTGCTTTGGCTATGTACAGTATGTGGTAACACTTTCCATGCCAATAAAGCCTTTTGAATTCAATTGAAATGATGGTATTTATCTATTTGATTTATGCTCCCAATCAAGATCGCTTGACAGAATATAGATTTTCATCATCTGGCCTTTTTGTACTGCAAGGTTAATCTAGCATCTGTGTGTTGTATGCTGCTTGCCTCAGCTAGCATGTGTTAACACGTTATCAAGCCCATATCTGCTAGCATGTGTTAGCACGTTATCAAGCCCATCTCTGCTAGCATGTGTTAGCACGTTATCAAGCCCATCTCTGCTAGCATGTGTTAGCACGTTATCAAGCCCATCTCTGCTAGCATGTGTTAGCACGTTATCAAGCCCATCTCTGCTAGCATGTGTTAGCACGTTATCAAGCCCATCTCTGCTAGCATGTGTTAACACGTTATCAAGCCCATCACTGCTAGCATGTGTTAGCACGTTATCAAGCCCATCTCTTCTAGCATGTGTTAGCACGTTATCAAGTTCATCTCTGCTAGCATGTGTTAGCACGTTATCATGCCCATCTCTGCTAGCATGTGTTAGCACGTTATCAAGCCCATCTCTGCTAGCATGTGTTAGCACGTTATCAAGCCCATCACCACAGTTGATGATCCTAAATCTAGTGTCTATCTGGGGCTGGGTGTGCCTCTCCTACCTTTTTGTCTTTCATCATCCCCCTCTTCCTCCTCCTCCTCCTCCTCCTCCCCTTCCTTGGTGTACTTTCATCCTGGTTCACTAAGCTGTGTTAGGACCCTCTGAACTCGCTTTGTCTCCTTGGCTTATTTAAAAATGTGGACCTTCCTGTGATGTGGATATGGAGTGAGAGGTGGTTTATATCATATTTACTCAGTGGTTTATTAACTGGCCAATGTATTCAGAGGTTCAATCTCATTTATTTTGTCAAGTAATAAAATTGTCAATGCTTGCTTTAGAGCTCTCTCAAGTTGTATTGGAGAAATGTGCATGTTGTTTTCTGAAGCGCTTAAAACTCTCCAGATCAAAGGAAGGACATAAGCTGGACATATTTATTGAATGAAGTACAGCGTCAAGGCACCGAGCCATATTCCATGGAAAAGGCTGGGAATATTGGAAGATCAAACAGGCTGGCATGATGGGGAAATCAGACACTTAGTTAATTCCCACACCAACAGAGAGAGAGAGAGAGAGAGAGAGAGAGAGACAACACACACACGATCTCACACATCTGTTTCTCCCTTACAATTTGTTTTATTTACATGTTGTTGAAACATCCTACATCCTTTTCTTCCCACATCCTAGTACTGTAGTTTCAATATTATAACCTTGGCTAGGCTAGCTTTTTACTCCCAGTAGATATCTAACCTACTCATTATAATAAGTTCTGTCACGAACGTGGTGAATGGCAGACCAAGACGCAGCGCTGAAGTAGTGAACATGATTATTTATTAAATCATCTAGCACAAAATAACAACCGAGATAAACACGAACGTAACATACAGTAGGCTTGACAGCACTAAACCAAACACAATGATCCACAACAGACAGGTGGGGTTAGAGACAATGCAAAGCAGCTGCCTCTAATTGGGGACCAACACAAAATCAACATAGAAACAAAATACCTAGATCTGTCAGGCTCTGACCATAGGCAATTAGAGGTAGCCAACGGCTTCCCTATGATCAGAGCCTGACAAGTACTCTACATAACTGCTGTCTCTCCCTAGACGACCTCTCAGGAGTCTTGTAACGTGAAGGGTATTTTTCTTCTTCAAAAACCCCTTCTCTCAGTCAGAGACCCTGTCAGGTCAGCTCTGTTCTCATGCGCCAGAGTGTGTTAATATTTATTCATTTCAACAGGACCTGCGTCTGTGCTTATAGAAGGGTTAGCTGATAATGTAGCGAAAACGATGCGCACGTGTCGATGGGGCGGAAGTCTACGTGTTGTTGTGATTCTAGACAGTCAGATAGCTAGCAACAATGACAAGAAGCTGCCATGTGGGGATTCGTGGGTGACTCGTTTCAGCTTGTTGTATCTTGTTATTGATACCATGTCTTGTTTTGAGTTGTTTTGACTCTTGGCATGTCTATGCTAATGTGGCTAACATTCGCTAGCTAGCAAACCAACAACTGTAACAATGTATCTGAGAGAAAACAAGTGCTCATTGTGCAAATGTTCAATAATGATTTGGAGAGGAAATATATAATATATACATATAATATATGTTGTCAACAATTGTTTGATTATAAGCTGTCGTGTCTTTACTACGATTAATGAGGTGACTGACGTTTAATTACCTAACGTTTAATTATTATGATTAAATTAATCAGACAATAAGGAAGTCATTAGGAATTCTGGGGCACCACGGAATTGTTTATAGAGCTGCTGTCTCCCGAATAAAACTCTTAAAAGAGCTGAAGATAGCAGTCAATTATTAAGTGTTACCTCCTATCAGTCTCATTCTGATGGTCGTAAGGTACTTGGTTATCTGCACCAACCCTAGTCTGCATGATGAATCATATTTATTTACTAACTAAATAATCACACAGAATTACATCCATACACAGGATGGATTATACATTAATTACTAATCATGTCATGAAAAGTCCCTAGTGGACTAACCCGATATGACGGCTGGTTACACAAAGAAAGGGGGTGGGGGAATGAAAGAGCGGGAAGACAGAGACAAAGGAATGGGTCTCTGTCGGACCTTGAGAAGTTATGCTCAACGTAAATACAAAATATGATGCACTCTAACAACCGCTCATTCGGAAAAAGAAATGCAATTATACATTTACTCTTGAGCTGGACTTCCATAGATGGGTCGAAGATGTAAGACTCTGATTTGCCCCGCAGAGATCACTGTTGTCCTTTGATTAATCTTTCTGGTAGTAGTGTCTGTCCTCTACGTTCTCAGCTGCCGACAGATAACCGCGACGATTAGGATTTAAACACTTATTTTAGGTAGTGATCGATAGTTCAGAGTTCATACCATTTTGCCATACTCAACTGGTGCTGCATTCTGGCTGGTCTAGTCGAAATTCACCATTCCAGTGTGGGGGTTGTCACCTCCAAGTTATCTGGTCTCATGTTAATTTCGTTAGGTATAATTGTAGTTGAAATGTACCCTTTTAACGTGTGGACAACAGTCCTCACATCATCGGAATAGAGTTTGACTTTATACTGGGGAAGAGAAGGGGCGTGTTTCATCATTTCCAACAAATGTCTGTGCTCCCGTGGGCGGGGTTACTGATTGAGTATGAGTTTACTATGAAACAATTCTCTCATTTAGGCTAAAATCACATTTAATCTTCTCACAAATAGTTTCATATTGAATCATATAAATTGGACAACATATACATGTAAATCTGATAACTAGAATGTGTAGACTTTCAAAGATACAATTTATGTTGTCCTATCATCCGTAATAATATCCCATAACAACGCTGATCTGACATCATATTCTTTAAGTACCAATGGACTCTTTCAACTGTTTGGATTACAGAAATATTGTCCGGTTCATCAACATTTCGATAACAAAGGGCTTTCCAAACTCCATTTTGGTAGAGGTTAGGTATTTATGAGGGTTATAAAACTGAGGGGGTGAAGAGAGAGAAAGGTGGGGTTATGACCCCCCCCCCCACCCAACAGGCAAGTCATGACATAGCCAACGATTGCGCACACATCGGTTTTGTTGTTAAACAACCCTCTTGTCTATAGGCCACAATCAGACAGCAGTCTTGCCAGTGGCACAGCTCAGAGAAGACTAGACCAGCGTAAAGCGGGTCTCATTTGGTTTAAACACAGTCATTAGGCTCTTTCATTACAGCGTACAGGGCTTCCTTTGACTGGGGCCCGAGGGGCCGGAGATGGGCCTTGTTGGTCCACATTAGTTTCATCGTCAGCTGATTGGCTGTAGGGGAAAGCAAGGCAGATGGGGTCAGCTAATGGTGGCATGTGACAGCCTCCGTGGTTGTTTTGATATTTTCCATTGATGTGTCAAAACGTCAGTCACAGGTGGATATGGGTAGAGAAGCACCTGGTTTAGCTGGTGTCACAGTGACTGAGGTTTCTGGTTGGTGTGTTTGTGGTCAGGGAAAGGATGTTTTCCCATAGGGTTTGCGGTTTGGTTTTTCCGTATGTGTACTCTGGTCTGGTGGGGTTTAGATGATGGACACTAATGTATGTAATGTATGTGTTCCCTGGCCTGGATCTGTCAAGCAGGCCAGAAACAGACAGCCCTTGAGCCCACAGTCCAGAGGCTAGCCGTCCCTGTGTACACTGTGGCTTTGACCAGACCAGACCAGACCTGGTGATGGAGGGGTGGGGGAGACAGCTAGAGTGGGGTTGAGAGTGATCTAAAGAATGTGATGGAGATACAAACGGACGGAGAGAATGTCAGGAAAGAGAAACATCAGGAAAGAGGGGAGATATTTGAAATCTTCAACTCTAGCCCTGTAGTAACCTGTGTATGTAACCTGTGTATGTTTGAAATCTTCAACTCTAGCCCTGTAGTAACCTGTGTATGTAACCTGTGTATGTTTAGCCCAGCTCTCAGTGTTATGTTAATTAGTTGGGCAAACATCCTAACATGGAGCCCTGGGGGTCAATACACACACAAACACACACCTTGAGGTGTCGTCCTCGTCTTCCGCCCTCCCTTGTTCCCTCCTTCCCTCCCTCCCTTGTTTCCTCCTTCCTTCCCTCCCTCCAGAGATGTTTTCATGATTTCAAGTAAAGAGAAAGACAGTGTTACCGGTGGATAGAAGATGTGCCCTTCTGTTGCAGTATTCACATCAGACTAGGACAGAGAGCGGAAGAGTGGCTGGAAGAGTGGAGACTAGAAGAGAGGAGACTAGAAGAGTGGAGACTAGAAGAGAGGAGACAAGAAGAGTGGAGACTAGAAGAGAGGAGACAAGAAGAGAGGAGACTAGTAGAGAGGAGACAAGAAGAGTGGAGACTAGAAGAGTGGAGACTAGAAGAGAGGAGACAAGAAGAGTGGAGACTAGAAGAGAGGAGACAAGAAGAGTGGAGACTAGAAGAGTGGAGACTGGAAGAGAGGAGACTAGAAGAGAGGAGACTAGAAGAGACTAGAAGAGAGGAGACAAGAAGAGTGGAGACTGGAAGAGAGGAGACTAGAAGAGACTAGAAGAGAGGAGACTAGAAGAGTGGAGACAAGAAGAGAGGAGACTGGAAGAGAGGAGACTAGAAGAGAGGAGACTAGAAGAGTGGAGACTAGAAGAGTGGAGACTAGAAGAGTGGAGACTGGAAGAGAGGAGACTAGAAGAGAGGAGACTAGAAGAGACTAGAAGAGTGGAGACTAGAAGAGAGGAGACTAGAAGAGACTAGAAGAGTGGAGACAAGAAGAGAGGAGACTAGAAGAGTGGAGACTAGAAGAGTGGAGACTAGAAAAATGGAGACTAGAAAAATGGAGACTGGAAGAGTGGAGACTAGAAGAGACTAGAAGAGTGGAGACTAGAAGAATGGAGACTGGAAGTGTGGAGACTAGAAGAGAGGAGACTAGAAGAGTGGAGACTAGAAGAGTGGAGACCAGAAGAGTGGAGACTGGAAGAGAGGAGACTAGAAGAGAGGAGACTAGAAGAGACTAGAAGAGTGGAGACTAGAAGAGAGGAGACTAGAAGAGACTAGAAGAGTGGAGACTAGAAGAGTGGAGACTAGAAGAGTGGAGACTAGAAAAATGGAGACTAGAAAAATGGAGACTGGAAGAGTGGAGACTAGAAGAGACTAGAAGAGTGGAGACTAGAAGAATGGAGACTGGAAGTGTGGAGACTAGAAGTGTGGAGACTAGAAGAGTGGAGACAAGAAGAGAGGAGACTGGAAGTGTGGAGACTAGAAGAGTGGGAACTAGAAGAGTGGAGACTAGAGCCCAAAGAACAGCAGTAGAGAGAAAGGAGGAGACATGAAAAGAGAACAAGAAAAAGAGTGTGTTCACTCTTTCATTCTGTCTTTCTTCTTTTTACGACATGCTGTACGTACTGTACAACCACAAAGGCCTCAGAGAACGAGCCCCATTCATTTGAATTTGGCCCAAATTAATAATGTGAGAAACTGTAGCCATAGTTTTTTCCTTATCAACAGAGCATCAATTGAATGTAAACCTACAAGATTTCTGGTCTGAGATTTTCCTCTTAAGAGACATAGCCTTGAGTTGGCTGGTGCGTATATGAATATATGAAACGTGTCTCCTGTAAAAACCAAAGCCCTGCATCTCATCCTGTGTTTATAATAGAGCGTTTTCTGCTGTTTGAAAAGATTAATTTCACTGCAGTCTCGCTGTCAGACCTGTTTAACTTTCCCAAAGCTTTCTCCTTCCCGACTAGAGCAGGACTTTTCTCTCAACGCTGAAAAAAGCAATTACAAAAATATCTGTGCTTTTTCCCCCCTCCCCTCTCATCCCTTCCCCCACCCAACCAGCCTCATATGGCAGGATAGGATAGAGGGGTTTTAATGAAGTCCAGATCCCCCCTCTCTCTCACTCTCTCTCTCTCTCTCTCTCTCTCTCTCTCTCTCTCTCTCTCTCTCTCTCTTCCCTCCCCCTTCTCTCTCTCTCCTCTCTCCCTTGCTCTTGCTCTCCTCCTCTCTCTCATCTCTCTCGTTCCATCACTTTCTCTCTTTTTCCATCTCTTTCTCTCTCTCTCTCTCTTTCCATCTCTCTCTCCCTCTCTCTCTCTCAATTCAATTAAATTCAAAGGGTTTTATTGGTATGGGAAACACATGTTAACATTGGCAAAGCAAGTGAAATAGATGATAAACAAAAGTGAAATAAACAATAAAAAATAAACAGTAAACATTACACTCACAGAAGTTCCAAAGGAATAGAGACATTTCAAATGTCATATTATGTCTATATACAGTGTTATAATGATGTGCAAATAGTTAAAGTACACAAGGGAAAACAAATAAACATAAATATGGGTTGTATTTACAATGGTGTTTGATCTTCACTGGTTGCCCTTTTCTTGTGGCATATCACCCAATAGATATTAGACTTCACTGGTTGGATTTATCAAAATTTGATTTGTTAAAAAAAAAATTGTGGGTCTGTGTCTAATATGGTTATACATTTGGCAGGAGGTTAGGAAGTGCAGCTCAGTTTCCACCTCATTTTGTGGGCAGTGACATAGCCTGTCTTCTCTTGAGAGCCAGGTCTGCCCATGGTGGGCAGTCACAAAGGTCAGGTGTTCTGCCACTGTGTACTCTCTGTTTAGGGCAAAATAGCATTCTAGTTTGCTCTGTTCTTTGGTAAATTATTTTGTAAATGTGTAAAGTAATTATCTTTTCGTTTTCTCATGATTTGGTTGTCTTAATTTGGTGTTTGTACCGTTTTGTGAATTCATGGTTGGTGCGCGGACCTCAGACCTCACAACCATAAAGGGTAATGGGTTCTTTAACTGATTCAAGTATTTTTAGCCAGATCCTAATTGGTATGTCGAATTTTATGTTCCTTTTGATGGCATAGAAGGCCCCTTCTTTCCTTGTCTCTCAGATCGTTCACAGCTTTGTGGAAGTGACCTGTGTCGCTGATGTTTAGGCAGAGGTATGTATAGTTTTTTGTGTACTCTAGGGCAATGGTGTCTAGATGGAATTTTTTGGAACACCATTATTTTTGTCTTACTGAGATTTACTGTCAGGGCCCAGGTGTGACAGAATCTGTGCAGAAGATATAGATGCTGCTGTAGGCCCTGCTTGGTTGGGGACAGAAATACCAGATCCTCAGCAAACAGTAGAAATTTCACTTCAGATTCTAGTAGGGTGAGGCTGAGTGCCCTCAGCAATTCATTGATCTATCTGTTGAAGAGGCTGGGGCTTAAGCTGCATCCCTGTCTCACCCCCTGGCCCTGTGGAAAGAAATGTGTGTTTTTTGCCAATTTTAGTGTACATGGATTAGTGTACATGGATTTTATAATGTTGTATGTTTTTCCCCAACACCACTTTCCATCAAGTCAACAAAGCATGAGAAGACTGCCTTTGTTTTGGTTTGTTTGTTTGTCAATTAGGGTGTGCAGGGTGAATACGTGGTCTGTCGTACGGTAATTTGGTAAAAAGCCAATTGTTTTCGCTGAGGAAATATACAAGTCTGCTGTTAATGATAATGCAGAGGATTTTCCCAACGTTGCTGTTGACTCATATCCCACGGTAGTTATTGGGGGAAAATTTGTCTCCACTTTTGTGGATTGATGTGATCAGTCCTTGGTTCCAAATATTGGGGAATATGCCAGAGCTGACGATGATGTTAAAGAGTTTAAGTATAGCCAATTGGATTTTGTGGTCTGTATATACCATCAACCCGACAGGCCTTTTTGGGTAGGAGGGTTTGTATTTTGTCCTGCAGTTCATTCAAGGTAATTGGAGAATCCAGTGGGTTCTGATAGTCTTTAGTAGTTGATTCTAAGATTTGTATTTGATTATGTACAGCGGGTGAAATAAGTATTGAACACGTCACCAAGGTGCTATTGACATGACATTTTCACCAGATGTTGGTAACAACCCAAGTAATCCATACATACAAAGAAACCAAAACAAATAAGTTCAGAAATTAAGCTATGTGTAATAATGTGAAATGACACAGGGAAAAAGTATTGAACACATGAAGAAAGGGAGGTGCAAAAAGGCATGGAAAGCCAAGACAACAGCTGAAAACTATCAGTAATTAAAAAGCAATCCAGCCCCCTGTCAGTGCAAATTAATATCAGCTGGTTCAGTCCCAACTGATGGCCTACAAAAAGGTATCATTGCCAAGGTGTCACACAAGACACATCTTATGATGGGTAAAAGCAAAGAGCTGTCTCAAGACCTTCACAACCTAATTGTTGCAAAACATAATGATGGCATTGGTTATAGGCGCATTTCTAAGCTTCTGAATGTTCCAGTGAGCACTGTTGGGGCCATAATACGGAAGTGGAAAGACAATCATTTCACCATAAATTTGCCTCGACCAGGTGATCCTTGCAAGATTTCTGACAGAGGAGTGAAAAGAATAATCAGAAGAGTTGTCCAAGAGCCAAGGACCACTTGTGGAGAGCTTCAAAAAGACCTGCAATTAGCAAAGAAAACAGTAAGTAATGCACTCCACCGCCATGGCCTGTATGCACGCTCACCACGCAAGACTCCATTGCTGAAAAAAAAAGCATGTTGAAACTCGTTTAAAGTTTGCTGCACAACATTTGGAAAAGCCAGTGAAATACTGGGAGAATATAGTGTGGTCAAATGAGAGCAAAATGTAACTGTTTGGATGTCATAATACACACCATGTTTGGAGGAGAAATGGCACTGCACATCACCCTAAAAACACCATACCAACAGTGAAGTTTGGAGGTGGGAACATCATGGTGTGGGGCTGCTTTTCAGCAAATGGTACTGACAAACTTCACATAAATGAAGGAAGGATGAATGGGCAAATTTACCGAGACATTCTTGACAAAAATCTGCTGCCATCTACCAGGATGATGAAGATGAAACGAGGGTGGACATTTCAGCAAGACAATGATCCCAAACACACAGCCAAGGAAACTCTCAATTGGTTTCAAAGAAAGAAAATAAAGCCGCTAGAATGGCGCAGCCAATCACCTGACTTAAATCCCATTGAAAATCTATGGAAAGAACTGAAGATCAAGATTCATAGAAGAGGCCCACGGAACCTTCAAGATTTGAAGACTGTTTGTGTGGAAGAATGGGCCAAAATCACACCAGAGCAATGCATGCGACTAGTTTCTCCATACAGGAGGCATCTTGAAGCTGTCATTACCAACAAAGGCTTTTGTACAAAGTATTAAATAAATATCAGTAAGTGTGTTCAATACTTTTTCCCTGTGTCATTTCACATTATTACACATAACTTAATTTCTGAACTTATTTGTTTTGGTTTCTTTGTATGTATGGATTACTTGGGTTGTTACCAACATCTGGTGAAAATTTCATGTCAATAGCACCTTTGGAAATATATTTACTGAGAAAAATGGTGACGTGTTCAATACTTATTTCACCCGCTGTATATTCATTTGCTGTTTGTTCTTTGTTATAGAGCCAAAAAGATTAGATAAGTGGTTTACCCATACATCTCCGTTTTGGATAGATAACTCTACGTGTTGTTTGTTTAGAGTTTTCACATTTTCCCAGAAGTGCTTAGCGTCTATGGATTCTTCAATTCTATTTTTCTGGTTTTCTGGGTCTCTATGTTTTTGGTTGGATTTCTCAATTTCTTTCTTATGCTTTTTCAATCTTCATCGAACCATTTGTAATTGTTGTTAATTTTCTTTGGTTGTCAGCTTGAAATTTTTACATTTGAAAATCTGAGAGGTCAAATATACTGTTTAGGTTTTCTACTGCCAAGTTTACACCTTTCCAGGAAGTTGTCTAGAAGGGATTTAATTAGTTTTTGCCTGGTAGATTTCCACACTGCTTTCCTTCCATCTGTAGCATTTCTTAATATTATTATTCAGAGCATAACTCTGTTCAAGTAGAGTGTGATTTTTCTGTGATCTGAGAGGGGTGTCAGTGGACTGACTGTGAACGCTCTAAGAGACTCTGGGTTGAGGTCAGCGATAAAGTAGTCTACAGTACTACTGCCAAGACATGAGCTACAGTATATGTGTACCTACCGTAGGAGTCCCCTCGAAGCCTACCATTGACTATGTACAGACCCAGCATCCGACAGAGCTGCAGGAGTTGTAACTCATTTTTAATGGTTATGTTGTCGTAGTTGTGTCTAGGGGGGCATATGGGGGAGGGAATGCTGTCACCTCCAGGTAGGTGTTTGTCCCCATGTGTGCTGAAGGTGTCAGGTTCTTGTCCAGTTCTGGCATTTAGGTCGCCACAGACTAGTGCATTTCCCTGGGCCTGGAAATGGTTGGTCTCCCCCTGTAGGATGGAGAAGCTGTCATCGTTTAAGTATGGGGATTCTATTGGGGGGATATAGGTAGCACACAGGAGGACATTTTTCTCTGTTGAGATAATTTCCTTATTAATTTCTAGCTAGATGTAAAATGTTCCTGTTTTGATTAATTGAATAGAGTAAGTTAGGTCTGCTCTATACCAAATTAGCATACTCCCTGAGTCTCCTCCCTGTTTCACATCTGGAAGTTTGGTGGATGGGACTACCAGCTCTCTGTAACCTAGAGGGCAACCAGTGGGTCAGTCTCCTTTCTACCATGTTTCTTGTAGGATGACAATGTCTGTATTTCTGATTTAATTGATGAAGTCTGGGTTCCTGCTCTTTAGGCCAAAGATGACCTCAGACCTTGTATATTCCAGGACGAGATAGTAAAAGCTTTGTGTTCCATATCTCTCTCTCTCGCTCAATTCAAATCAATTTGCTTTATTGGCATGACGTTACAATGTACATATTGCCTAACCTTTCTTCGGAGATTTACAATATTAACATAATTAAAATAATAATAATCAATATTGTTAACGGGACAACACTAACAACATGGCATAGAGGACATGTGCAGGTCTCTCTCTCTCTCTCTCTCTCTCTCTCTCTCTCTCTCTCTGTCTGTCTCTCTCTCTCTCTCTCTCTCTCTCTCTCTGTCTCTCTCTCTCTCTCTCTCTGTGTTTGTCTCTGTCTCTCTCTCTGTCTCTCTCTCTCTCCCTTAGAAATGGGAGGTATAGCTATTTTAACAGGATTTAGTTAAAAGTTTTGTCTACACTCAAACCCATTAGGTTTATAGACCGTCAACCCTGTTCACACGCCACACCAACCTGGCTCTGTTGACATTGAACTAATTATATTACTACTATACGTTTGATCTGTTTAGTTAGTCAATGAACCGGCATACAGTAGGTAAGACACCTTGATTATCAAACTCCTTTTAAAATAGTCTAAATTACTTATTTATTTTGATTCCTTTGATATTTCTATACTATATAAGTAGTCAAGTTAGTTAGTCAGTAAAATGTTAAAGTGATACTGATTACAGTTTGGGTGCTCGTTACAGCTATTCACACCTCAGTGCCAGTGTCAACAGCCCTGTGTGTTACAGGTGCCGCCCACCGTCGTTGATTTATATTGATTCCATCAGTTTAGCACTTTGTAAAGAAAAAGCCCTTGTGTGCGCAAAGAGCCTGGTTACTGTAACATGTCTCTATGTACGTTTTTTGTATGCTAACAGCGTTTTATTCATACCCTAAAATTAACATGAATGTCGTGTGTGTGTGTGTGTGTGTGTGTGTGTGCGTGCGTGCGTGCGTGCGTGCGTGCATGAGGAATGAAGTCTCTCAGAGTGTAGAAAAAAAGGCTTCTTATTTAACTTTTTACAGACTGAGGTTTTTCTGAAGGGTGACCCCAGTGTTATGGACACACACACACACACACCCACAGACACACACACTCTCTCTCTAACACACACACACACACACCCACAGACACACACACTCTCTCTCTAACACACACACATACACTAACGTTCAACATTTTGTGGCCACCAAAAAAAGTTCCTCCCACTCCTCTTTCTATTCTGGTTAGAGCCAGTTTGCGATGTTCTGTGAAGGGAGTTGTACACAGCGTTGTACGAGATCTTCAGTTTCTTGGCAATTTCTCGCATGGAATAGCCTTCATTTCTCAGAACAAGAATATACTGATGAGTTTCAGAAGAAAGTTATTTGTTTCTGGCCATTTTGAGCCTTTAATCTAACCCACAAATGCTGATGCTCCAGATACTCAACTAGTCTAAAGAAGGCCAGTTTTATTGCTTCTTTAATCAGCACAACAGTTTTCAGCTGTGCTAACATAATTGCAAAAGGGTTTTCTAATGATCAATTAGCCTTTTAAAAATGATCAACTTGGATAAACTTAGCTAACACAACGTGCCATTGGAACACGGGAGTGATGGTTGCTGATAATGGGCCTCTGTACGCCTAGGTAGATATTCCATTAAAAATCTAGTTTCCAGCTACAATAGTCATTTACAACATTAACAATGTGTACACTGTATTTCTGATCAATTTGATGTTATTTTAATGGGCAAAAGATTTGCTTTTCTTTCAAAAACAAGGACATTTCTAAGTGACCCCAAATTTTTGCTCCCACGTGTTCAGCTAAGCCCTCGGAGGAGCTCAATTACCTCGTTGTTATGGATTGTTTCTAACTAAGTGTTGATGGATTGTGGATCAGGGTTCTAATATGGCCCACTAGGGGACGGTCTCTACGGCCATAGCATTGTTTACAATTGTAGCCGTATAATACCTTCCACCACGCAGGGTAAATACTAACGCTGAATACTTCAGAGCCTTACCACAATGCAAATACATAAATACTTATTTAGTCAGGTCAGGGGATATAAAGCTGGCATCCTCCCTGAATCCCTGAGATCTACTAAAACGCTACTCTCTCTCTCTCACCCCACAAACTGTCCACAAATATATATCTCCACCCCTTCAATCACCCCAGAAACCCGCTTTCTATCCCTCCATTGCCTCTCTCTCCCCAAGTAGACAGGCCTATATTGTCCAGGCATTGTGAGGGGCATGCCTGGTCATGACCTCAGGGACCCCATGTCCAGACAGATCTTAGAGATATATAACGGTGCCATTATAGTGACAGCATGGGCAGCGCCACTGAGGCAATCTTCATTTTGAAGTAGTCCATTTTCTTCTTCACGATTGGCTGATCCCTCCTGATGACCTGGTTGGACATGAATCCAACAGGGTCACAAGGAGGGATCAGCCAATGAAGTTGGAAGTCCCACCCAGTTGACTACATTAAAATGGTGGAAGCCAACAATGGCACTGCCCATGCTAATATGGCCTTTTGGCTATTACTAGATCAGCCTGGAAGGGAGGGAGGGGCCATGGCTAAGGCACTTCATGTTTCTTGTTCCCAGCAGCCCTTGCAGGAGTCTGTCTGAGGTTTTTCTGAGGTCTCTACTGGCAGATCTGGCTAAGGTCAGGCTGATAAAGGTTGTGTAAGTCATGGCTGTTCCCATTCAGTGGTTTGGACTTTGCCCCCACTCCTTCACACAAACACACTCACCGATCTTGCTTTTCTAGCAGTAAGATCTCCCTGGCTAAGATCTCACCACTAAAACCTCTGGGCATCCACCCTTCATGAATTACCCTTTTTTCGCAGACTCCACAGACTAATGTAGATGATACCTCTGTAAACAATGAACAAAAGCATTTATCGGGCCTTGATCCTCTCATTCTGGCTCACATTCCACGCTAGTGCTCTCTCTCTGAGCCTCTGTAACATTACTCAAACTCTATCTCACATTTCACAATTCCAGCCACAATTCGGCTATACTTTCTCTTTGTGCTATTGTATGAAACAGCTCCAATGGTTCTAGGAAACAGCCAGCCTGGACATGGTCTAGAGTTGTGTGACAGAATTCTGTCACAGTGAAAGGTCCCCACGCTCCTTCTAGAAGGTCTAGTCTGTCTGTCCTTGACCATGGCTTTCCATGTCTTTGTCTACAGTGTAAATGGTGAACGCAGTGAACCCACAGGTGAGTGTGTATAGTGGCACGACAGTCCTGAAAGAGAGAGAGAAGGAGAGAGAGAGAGAGACAGAACGACGGAGAAGGGAGAGAGAGAGACCACTGAGATAACGCTAACAAATCAACTCAGATTATCTGCCATTTTGTCTCTCTCCCTCTCCCTCTCTCCCTCTCTCCCTCTCCCTCTCTCCCTCTCCCTCTCCCTCTCTCCCTCTCCCTCTCCCTCTCCCTCTCCCTCTCTCCATTTACCCCCTCTTCAAAGCCAGTCTACCATGGCCTTCGACTGACATTTTTTTCCATATGAACAGCACAGTAGGGTGCACACACATTTGCAGACCTAACTGTACATATGAATGAAAGCTCTGAGAGCTACTTTCTCTGCCCTGTGTCAGGGTGAATGGTGTCTTACTTCCATTTGTTTTAAGAGGACGAGGGGGGGCCCGTAAATTCACTTTTATTAGGAGTTCATGAACTGTATCCTTTTGACTCTCTTACAACCCTTTAGTAGACACACTATACTATTGTACTATATTTAGGTTTTTGTGTTTTCTCTCATTTTAATGGTGACGGTTAATAATCTATACTTCTGGCAAAACTTTGTCTCCATAGACAAAAAAACGAAAAGGGCACAGACGTCATTTCAACCTATAGTTTTGATTTACATTTGGTTGATGTGTCAACTGACGTGAATTCAACTTAAAATGTCACCATGTCATTGGATTTAGGTTCAAAGTTGGGTGAAAAAAATATGAAATTCCCTTACGTTGACGACTTTTTGCAAATCCAATCCGTTTTCCACGTTGATTCAATGTCATCGCATAGAATTTGTTTGTTGAAATGACGTGGAAACAACATTGATTCAACCAGTTTTTTGCCCAGTGAGATAACGTTTTCTGTCTATGGAAAGTCCTATACGCCAGAAATAGTCATTCCTCTTTCTCTGACAGATAGTTTGGCAGGAAGGCGATGATTTATAGGCCTATGGACGGACCACTCCAAGGCCGATGCAGTGCAACGGTGCTAATGGCTCTTGTTAAGGATTAACTCCTGTACCCTCGGAAGTCACGCAACATGTTTAACATGCGTCTTCGTTTGTTCTCCAAGTGCCCGCCTCACCGCCATGTTGAGCTAAACGTGTACTCATGATCCTCTAAGTACACATCTTTTGTCTGATGTCATAGTCGTTTGTACTCTCCTACACGTCGGGGTGTAAATCAACAGTAAAAGAGAGCAACATGTATAGCTGTCAAGCTTACAGTACCCGCGTTGCTCTCGGCTATTTCTTTCTTTCCCTTTTCTCTAAAAACCTTTTCCTGTTATTACTCCCCAACATACATTTTGAATCAGTTTCTATGTGATGTTTTGGTTCCTAGCTAAAGGCCAGGAAGAGTGAGAAGCAGGCGGTTAGTTTGGCATGGCAGACCCAAGCCCATGGTGAGCCCTTACAACAGCATTAGGTTTCTTTAAGAGGCTAGCGCTGTAGTCTACCACACCGCCTGGAGGGCTTCTACAAACTCTTTCCAGCCCTCACTCCTTTTCTTCCACTCAACCTTTCTTTCCGCCTTTCTTTCTCTGTTACATCTTCCCTGGTTCTCTCTGCCAGCTCTGTTTGTTTTTGAGGGATCTGTTCACATGACGGGTCAGTGGGTACACAAACAAACCCACTCTGTTTTCATGAAGTAACCCCCCCCCCCTCTCTCTCTCTCTCTCTGTCTCTCATAAAACACACACACCCTCTCCCTCTCTCTCTGTCTACCTCCCTCCCAAAGTTGTAATGGACTCCTAACAGTTTGACCTCTCAGCTCCCTGTGTTTAGTAAATCACTGAACTGATAGTCTGTAAACATGGCCAGAGTTTGTGTATGGAGCCTCGATTGCCCCTTTGACTCTCTCAAAATTCCCTCCTTTTTCAGAAATCACAGCTGAAGAATTTCAAGTTGTAGGTTTCCGTTGCAGATCTACATCTGATTCCTCCAACCGGGATTTTCTGAAAATCCTGGGAATTTTGCAACCCTACCTTCAGATGACTCTCTCCCCTGGCCCTCGCCACCTTATTTCCCAGGGGATGTGATGTCACTGGGTCAGAGTTCACAGTGAGGAGTGATAGGTTTGGGGTGGGTCTCTGTCTCTCTCCACATCGTAATACCCTCCTGGGGACTGAGTAGGGCAGGATGAAGAAGCACTAGTCCTACCTGATCTGACACACTGCTATCCTGCTGTAAGGACCACTGCGGTGTTGATGGACAGACGTGTATCTTGCTCTCATCTGTCTGTTACTCAACTAGCTTGTTCAATGACTTACTGTATTTCTCGCCTTCATTACTTCCCATTCCATCCAGTAAGTCCCCTCTCTCACTCACTCACACACGCACGCGCGCACACACACACGCACACACACACACACACACACACACACACACACACACACACACACACACACACACACACACACACACACACACACACACACACACACACACACACACACACACACACACACACACACACACACACACACACACACACACACACACACACACACACAGGCCTGTATTGTTCCAGTCAGGGTAACATGAGGACTCATGAGGGGCCCTTTCTTCATTGTTTCCTTAATGGAGTTCATCAGTGGCCCTTCTCTTTATCTGTTCGGTCACGGGCCACTGGGACCTACAGACCTGGCCAACCCCACCCGCTGGCGGCCATTTTGTTTCCTTTTTCACTAAGGTATCATTACCCAGGCACCCACACATACAGTTCAAATGTCTCCACAACTCCACTGTTACTCCACACATACAGTTCAGATGTCTCCACAACTCCACTGCCGTACACACGATATTTGTGCAATGTTTCTTTTTTTTATTGTTATGGCACAGAAAAATTTAACCTCAGATATAAAAAGCACAAGGACATTAGGAAGGCACACAACTGTAATGTGAAAGAAAATGATGAACAGGCTTGTCTTTCTCTAACTCCTCAAGCCGTAAAAACGTTGTTTTGAGTCGGAAACCCAATCTCAAGGAGACTCGTCACGATAATCCATTCACCGGGGTGCCGTGCCGTCGGCAACATAGACCTGGAACTATTGGGGTGTTAGTACCTAGTTTAACAATTATGCATCCATCCGTGAGTAACTCTGGTCTGTAATCACTCATTCACTCAGGACTTATTCATTCAGGACTGTATATTCATATTCATGTACAGTTGTTATATCATATCACATGCAATATTGTAAGTAATTCCTGGACTTAACTTCACTCAGGAATGCATATTAGTATCCTGTCAGTTGTATCTTTTTTCATTGCTTTTAGTATATCGAATGTGCAATACGATCATTTTATATGCAATAAATCCCTGCACTAACTATTTTAAGGGAATTACTATTATTACCCTAAATTATATCATACGTACATTTAGCTATTTAAGTATCTCTTCCTGTCATTTACCTGTACAGTTCATGTAACCATGCAAATATTCACTTACCTGTTCATTTAACCAGACTGTATTTTAAGTAAACTATTATTACCCTCACTTATATCATACGCACATTTAGCTATTTAAGCATTTCTCTGCCATCAACCTGTATAGTATAGTATAGTCTATCTATCTATCTATCCGTTGTTCTATCCAGACCCTACGTGTCTTTCATTTGGGGCTTGGAGAAGAGAGAGGAGAGAGAGAGAGGAGAGAGGAGAGAGGAGAGAGGAGAGAGAGAGAGAGAGAGAGAGAGAGAGAGAGAGAGAGAGAGGATCTTCCTCTAAAACACTTCCTGTGGAAAGGGAAAACAGATCCTCCACTAACAGGAAATAAATGCCTGTGACCTCACAGTGGTGACAGCTTGTATCCTTGTCTGTCAACAACTTCAGAAGTCTCTAGATTGAACCAGGCCTCAACCCTCTGTGTCATCAGGACCCTCCCCTGTCTCCCAAACACTTCCTCTCCAATGCGCGCGCCCGTGTGTGTGTGTGTGTGTGTGTGTGCGCGCGTGTCACTTCCACTCTGTATGTCCTTCTCTCATCTAAAGGATAGTAACAACATCTCAACTTCAATGTAAATCAAATGCATTAGCGGTGAGATTATGAACTGTAGCCTTAAAGAGATCTAAGTGTCTGATGAATGGACCGTGAAGGCTTTGAAAATGACAATATGAAAAGAGCTGATGTGTCATTAGATACGGAGTTTAAGATTTGATGCTTTACCTTTTGTGGTTTCTCTCTGTCCCGTTACCGCGTCACGCCACCGCCCAATACAGTAATCAAAACCAGGGTTAGATACATAGAGTGTAGATAAATACAGTATAGAGTTCATATCCCACATTCTCTCCAGTCCGCTCCTAAATCTCCAACCTGCTGGGAAAAGGATTCCACAGACACGCCAGGAAACAGGAACTACAGGAGAGGGGAAGAGAACGAATGGTTGGGAAAGTAGAGAGGGATAACAGGATGGATAACATTCCTGCTTTTGGGAATTTGAGGGATGTTTTATTGGCCTCCAGAGGCGCTGAGTAGCCTCCGCTAGCTTTGGCACACCAAATCCTTTAGCCTAGCTCCTCTTTGTTGAGCATGCAACCTAACATTGACATCTCCATAAAAAGAGACTCCATGTGTTTTAAGTGGAAGATAGAATGATACAATACAGACATACTCAAAAACATACTCAAAAACATACTCACGGTGGACTGATTCACTGACCAGTAAGACATACTCACGGTGGACTGATTCACTGACCAGTAAGACATACTCACGGTGGACTGATTCACTGACCAGTAAGACATACTTATGGTGTCCTGATTCCTGTCACTGGTTTATGGCTTTACCAGGCCAGACCGAAGGATTCCATTACCAACAGGACCAGTATAGTGTGTGTGTGTGTGTGTGTGTGTGTGTGTGTGTGTGTGTGTGTGTGTGTGTGTGTGTGTGTGTGTGTGTGTGTGTGTCCTGATTTGCTAGTTTTTTTTATTGTGTTTTAGTTGTATCAAAACATTTCTATTCCGTTATTGTATTATTTTTAAGTTTTACTGTTAGGGACAGAAAGCATGCGTGGGAGGATAGGAGACGTTTGTGTTGTAAAGTTATTTTGTGTTTTTCGGGCTGTCACCTCCTGCAATGGGGGGCAGTAATATGAAAGGTGATGGGTCAGGTTAGGTTAGGTTTAACTACTCCCCAGGACATTGCTTTAAATGAAAATGTGTTCTCAGTCAACTTACCTGGTAAAATAAAGGTAAAAAAATATATTTTCAAAATATATATAAAGTAAATCTCAATATGACTCCGATTTTAAATTAATAGACTGTTGCAATGAAACTCTCTCACCCATGTTTACACCAACCCAATGCTTTTTAACTTGGCTGTGGCTACGGATCTGTAGGTAACTGCCCGGTCCCGCCCCCATAGACCACTGAAGATCCAAATCTTTACCTATACTCTCTGTCAATCATGAATTATAATTCTTGAAGTTTTACTAGGGAAACGTCTATGCAGCATCTGCATACCAACCATGTGATCTTTATCAGATTCATGGGGATATGCATTTAGATTAGATCTTCTTGAGTTATAGTGTGGTGGTGTTAACAAACTGTAGCATAGCCTACCTGTGTTTAGTTTCAATCAAAGCACATATTTAGCCTAGTGGCGCTCACTGTTGAATTTTTGCCACATGAGAGATAAATTAAGATTTGTACTTCCTTCAACGAGTCGGCAGTTGTGGATGTACTCATTCCGGACCAGGCCCTAATCCCTGGGACTCCAAAGAGGAAGAGACGGCTGTGGATGTACTGCTCATTCCGGACCAGGCCCTAATCCCTGGGACTCCAAAGAGGAAGAGACAGTTGTGGATGTACTGCTCATTCCGGACCAGGCCCTAATCCCTGGGACTCCAAAGAGGAAGAGACAGCTGTGGATGTACTGCTCATTCCGGACCAGGCTCTAATCCCTGGGACTCCAAAGAGGAAGAGACAGCTGTGGATGTACTGCTCATTCCGGACCAGGCCCTAATCCCTGGGACTCCAAAGAGGAAGAGACGGAGCAAGAGGGGTGGTCGAGCAGGCTTCCTGACGAGACAACGTCAGCGAGTAAATAAACCGCCTCTACCCTCCATTTTATTGGTGAACGTACAATCACTAGAAAACAAACTGGATAAGCTCAGTTCGAGACTATCCTATTAACAGGACCTGAAGAACTGTAATATCCTATGTTAATCGGAGTTGTGGCTGAATAAGGACGTATATATCTAGCTGGTTTCTCTATGCATCGTCAAATGGCAGCTTCAGGTATGGCGCATGTGTGTGTCTCTTAGTTAACGACAGCTGGTGTGCGATCTCTAATGTTAAGGAAGTCTTGAGGTATACTGGTCCATACTATTTATACTATTTACCGAGTGAGTTTTCATCTATATATATTGTTCGTAGCTGTCTATTTACCACCACAAACCGACACTGGCACTAAGACCGCATTCAACAAGCTGTATAGGGCCAAGAAATGCTCATCCAGAAGCGGCGCTCCTAGTGGCCGGTGATTTTAATGCAGGGAAACTGAAATAATTTTGACCAGCATGTTACCTGTGCAACTAGAGACTATAAAAACTCTAGATCACATTTACTCCACACACAGAAATGCATACAAAGCTCTCCATCACCCTCCTGATTCCTCCTTACAAGCAAAAACTCAAACAGGAAGTAGCAGTGACACGCTCAATTTGGAAGTGGTGCGATGAAGCGGAAGCTAAGCTACAGGACTATTTCGCTAGCACAGACTGGAATATGTTCCGGGATTCCTCCGATAATATTGTGGAGTTTACCACATTATTCACCGGATTCAGTAGTAAGTGCATCGATGACATCTTCCCCACAGTGACCATATATACTATACATATCCAAACCAGAAGCCATAGATTACAGGCAACAGCTGCACTAATCCGGACGCATATAAGAAATCCAGCTACAACCTCCGACGAGCCATCAAACAGTCAAAACTTCAATACAGGACTAAGATTGAATCCTACTACGCCGGCTCTGATGCTCGTCGGATGTGGCAGGGCTGGCAAACTATCATGGATTACAAATTGAAACCCAGCCGCGAGATGACCAGTGACCTGAGCCTACCAGATTAGCTAAATTCCTTCTATGCTCGCGTCGAGGCAAGCAACACTGAAGCATTCGTAGCTGATGTGACTAAGACCTTTAAACAGGTTTGACATTTTCAACTTCTTCCTGACCAAGTCTGTAATACCTACATGTTTCAAGCAAAATACCATAGTCCCTGTTCCCAATAATGCCAAGTGACTATCTAAATGACTATCGCCCCCTAGCACTCACATCTGTAGTCATGAAATGCTTTAAAAGGCTGGTCATGGCTCACATCAACACCATTATCCCAGACACCCTGGACACACTCAAATTTGCACACCGCCCCAACAGATGCCACATATGACGCAATCTCTATTGCACTCTACACTTTCCTCTCCCACTTGGACAAGAGGAACACCTAGGTGAGAATGCTGTTCATTGACTATAGCTCAGTGTTCAACACCATAGTGCCCACTAAGCTCAGGACCCTGGGACTGAACACCTTCCTCTGCAACTGGATCCTGGAATTCCTGACAGGCCGCCCCCAGGTAGTTAGGGTAGGCCACAACACATCCGCCACACTGACCCTCAACACAGGGGCTCCTCAGGGGTGCGTGCTTAGTCCCCTCCTGTACTCCCTGTTCACCCACGATTTCATGGCCGCGCACAACTCCAACACCATTATTAAGTTTGCTGACGAAACGACGGTGGTTGGCCTGATCACCGACAACGATGAGACAGCCTATAGGAAGGAGGTCAGAGTCCTGGCCGTGTGGTGCCAGGACAACAACCTCTCCCTCTATGTCAACAAGTCAAAGGTGCTGATCGTGGGCTACAGGAAACGGAGGGGCACGCCCCCATCCACATCGATGGGGCTGTAGTGGAGCGGTTCAACACCTTCAAGTTCCTCGGTGTCCACGTCACTAAGGAATTAACTTGGTCCTCACACACCCACAAAGTCATAAAGAAGTCACGACAGCGCCTCTTCCCCCTCAGGAGGCTGAAAAGATTTGTCATTGGCTGTCAGATCATCAAAACGTTCTACAGCTGCACCATTGTGAGCATCTTAACTGGCTGCACCACCCCTTGGTATAACAACTGCTTGGTAGCCGACTACAAGACGCTACAGAAGGTAGTTGGGGCTGAGCTCGCTGCCATCCAGGTGGTGACCCTAACTCTAGCACTAACTCTTTTGACTCATCACATATGTAGCTACTACTGTTAACTAACCTGTTACCTAGTGACTTTATCTCTACCTATATGTACACACAGTATCTACCCTTATTACCTCGTACCCCTGCACATCAACTCAGCACTGGTACTTCCTGTATATAGCCATGGTATTACCTCGTACCCCTGCACATCGACTCAGCACTGGTACTTCCTGTATATAGCCAAGTTATTACCTCGTACCCCTGCACATCGACTCAGCACTGGTACTTCCTGTATATAGCCAAGTTATTACCTCATACCCCTGCACATCGACTCAGTACTGGTACCCTGTGTATATAGCCAAGTTATTACCTCATACCCCTGCACATCGACTCAGTACTGGTACCCTGTGTATATAGCCAAGTTATTACCTCGTACCCCTGCATATCGACTCAGTACTAGTACTTCCTGTATATAGCCAAGTTATTACCTCGTACCCCTGCATATCGACTCAGTACTGGTACTTCCTGTATATAGCCAAGTTATTACCTCAAACCCCTGGACATCCACTCAGTACTGGTACCCTGTGTATAAACAAGTTATTACTTCGTACCCCTGCATATCGACTCAGTACCGGTACTTCCTGTATATAGCCAAGTTATTACCTCAAACCCCTGGACATCCACTCAGTACTGGTACCCTGTGTATAAACAAGTTATTACCTCGTACCCCTGCATATCGACTCAGTACTGGTACTTCCTGTATATAGCCAAGTTATTACCTCATACGCCTGCACATCCACTCAGTACTGGTACCCTGTGTATAACCAAGTTATTACCTCGTACCCCTGCATATCGACTCAGTACTGGTACCCTGTGTATATAGCCAAGTTATTACCTTGTACCCCTGCACATCGACTCAGTACTGGTACCCTGTGTATATAGCCAAGGTATTACCTTGTACCCCTGCACATCGACTCAGTACTGGTACCCTGTGTATATAGCCAAGTTATTACCTCGTACCCCTGCACATCGACTCAGTACTGGTACCCTATGTATATAGCCAGGTTATTACCTCGTATCCCTGCACATCGACTCAGTGACTCAGTACTGGTACCCTGTGTATATAGCCAAGTTATTACCTCGTACCCCTGCACATCGACTCAGTACTGGTACCCTGTGTATAACCAAGTTATTACCTCGTACCCCTGCATATCGACTCAGTACTGGTACTTCCTGTATATAGCCAAGTTATTACCTCGTACCCCTGCATATCGACTCAGTACTGGTACTTCCTGTATATAGCCAAGTTATTACCTCATACCCCTGCACATCCACTCAGTACTGGTACCCTGTGTATAACCAAGTTATTACCTCGTACCCCTGCATATCGACTCAGTACTGGTACCCTGTGTATATAGCCAAGTTATTACCTCGTACCCCTGCACATCGACTCAGTACTGGTACCCTGTGTATATATCCAAGTTATTATCTTGTACCCCTGCACATCGACTCAGTACTGGTACCCTGTGTATATAGCCAAGTTATTACCTCGTACCCCTGCACATCGACTCAGTACTGGTACCCTGTGTATATAGCCAAGTTATTACCTCTTACCCCTGCACATCGACTCAGTACTGGTACCCTATGTATATAGCCAAGTTATTACCTCGTACCCCTGCATATCGACTCAGTACTGGTACTTCCTGTATATAGCCAAGTTATTACCTCATACCCCTGCACATCCACTCAGTACTGGTACCCTGTGTATAACCAAGTTATTACCTCGTACCCCTGCATATCGACTCAGTACTGGTACCCTGTGTATATAGCCAAGTTATTACCTTGTACCCCTGCACATCGACTCAGTACTGGTACCCTGTGTATATAGCCAAGGTATTACCTTGTACCCCTGCACATCGACTCAGTACTGGTACCCTGTGTATATAGCCAAGTTATTACCTCGTACCCCTGCACATCGACTCAGTACTGGTACCCTATGTATATAGCCAAGTTATTACCTCGTATCCCTGCACATCGACTCAGTGACTCAGTACTGGTACCCTGTGTATATAGCCAAGTTATTACCTCGTATCCCTGCACATCGACTCAGTAACTCAGTACTGGTACCCTGTGTATATAGCCAAGTTATTACCTCGTACCCCTGCACATCGACTCAGTACTGGTACCCTGTGTATAACCAAGTTATTACCTCGTACCCCTGCATATCAACTCAGTACTGGTACTTCCTGTATATAGCCAAGTTATTACCTCGTACCCCTGCATATCGACTCAGTACTGGTACTTCCTGTATATAGCCAAGTTATTACCTCGTACCCCTGCATATCGACTCAGTAGTGGTACTTCCTGTATATAGCCAAGTTATTACCTCATACCCCTGCACATCCACTCAGTACTGGTACCCTGTGTATAACCAAGTTATTACCTCGTACCCCTGCATATCGACTCAGTACTGGTACCCTGTGTATATAGCCAAGTTATTACCTCGTACCCCTGCACATCGACTCAGTACTGGTACCCTGTGTATATATCCAAGTTATTATCTTGTACCCCTGCACATCGACTCAGTACTGGTACCCTGTGTATATAGCCAAGTTATTACCTCGTACCCCTGCACATCGACTCAGTACTGGTACCCTGTGTATATAGCCAAGTTATTACCTCTTACCCCTGCACATCGACTCAGTACTGGTACCCTATGTATATAGCCAAGTTATTACCTCGTACCCCTGCATATCGACTCAGTACTGGTACTTCCTGTATATAGCCAAGTTATTACCTCATACCCCTGCACATCCACTCAGTACTGGTACCCTGTGTATAACCAAGTTATTACCTCGTACCCCTGCATATCGACTCAGTACTGGTACCCTGTGTATATAGCCAAGTTATTACCTTGTACCCCTGCACATCGACTCAGTACTGGTACCCTGTGTATATAGCCAAGGTATTACCTTGTACCCCTGCACATCGACTCAGTACTGGTACCCTGTGTATATAGCCAAGTTATTACCTCGTACCCCTGCACATCGACTCAGTACTGGTACCCTATGTATATAGCCAAGTTATTACCTCGTATCCCTGCACATCGACTCAGTGACTCAGTACTGGTACCCTGTGTATATAGCCAAGTTATTACCTCGTATCCCTGCACATCGACTCAGTAACTCAGTACTGGTACCCTGTGTATATAGCCAAGTTATTACCTCGTACCCCTGCACATCGACTCAGTACTGGTACCCTGTGTATAACCAAGTTATTACCTCGTACCCCTGCATATCAACTCAGTACTGGTACTTCCTGTATATAGCCAAGTTATTACCTCGTACCCCTGCATATCGACTCAGTACTGGTACTTCCTGTATATAGCCAAGTTATTACCTCATACCCCTGCACATCCACTCAGTACTGGTACCCTGTGTATAACCAAGTTATTACCTCGTACCCCTGCATATCGACTCAGTACTGGTACCCTGTGTATATAGCCAAGTTATTACCTCGTACCCCTGCACATCGACTCAGTACTGGTACCCTGTGTATATAGCCAAGTTATTACCTCGTACCCCTGCACATCGACTCAGTACTGGTACCCTGTGTATATATCCAAGTTATTATCTTGTACCCCTGCACATCGACTCAGTACTGGTACCCTGTGTATATAGCCAAGTTATTACCTCGTACCCCTGCACATCGACTCAGTACTGGTACCCTGTGTATATAGCCAAGTTATTATCTTCTACCCCTGCACATCGACTCAGTACTGGTACCCAGTGTATATAGCCAAGTTATTACCTCGTACCCCTGCACATCGACTCAGTACTGGTACCCTGTGTATATAGCCAAGTTATTATCTTGTACCCCTGCACATCGACTCAGTACTGGTACCCCCGTGTATATAGCCAAGTTATTACCTCGTACCCCTGCACATCGACTCAGTACTGGTACCCTGTGTATATAGCCAAGTTATTACCTCGTACCACTGCACATCGACTCAGTACTGGTACCCCGTGTATATAGCCAAGTTATTACCTCGTACCCCTGCACATCGACTCAGTGACTCAGTACTGGTACCCTGTGTATATAGCCAAGTTATTACCTCGTACCCCTGCACATCGACTCAGTACTGGTACCCTGTGTATAACCAAGTTATTACCTCGTACCCCTGCATATCGACTCAGTACTGGTACTTCCTGTATATAGCCAAGTTATTACCTCGTACCCCTGCATATCGACTCAGTACTGGTATTTCCTGTATATAGCCAAGTTATTACCTCATACCCCTGCACATCCACTCAGTACTGGTACCCTGTGTATAACCAAGTTATTACCTCGTACCCCTGCACATCGACTCAGTACTGGTACCCTGTGTATATAGCCAAGTTATTACCTCGTACCCCTGCACATCGACTCAGTACTGGTACCCTGTGTATATAGCCAAGTTATTACCTCTTACCCCCTGCACATCGACTCAGTACTGGTACCCTATGTATATAGCCAAGTTATTACCTCGTACCCCTGCACATCGACTCAGTACTGGTACCCTGTGTATATAGCCAAGTTATTACCTCGTAACCCTGCACATCGACTCAGTGACTCAGTACTGGTACCCTGTGTATATAGCCAAGTTATTACCTCGTACCCCTGCACATCGACTCAGTACTGGTACCCTGTGTATATAGCCAAGTTATTACCTCGTACCCCTGCACATCGACTCAGTACTGGTACCCAGTGTATATAGCCAAGTTATTACCTCGTACCCCTGCACATCGACTCAGTACTGGTACCCTGTGTATATAGCCAAGTTATTACCTCGTACCCCTGCACATCGACTCAGTACTGGTACCCTGTGTATATAGCCAAGTTATTACCTCGTACCACTGCACATCGACTCAGTACTGGTACCCTGTGTATATAGCCAAGTTATTACCTCGTACCACTGCACATCGACTCAGTACTGGTACCCCGTGTATATAGCCAGGTTTTGGAGCAGAGTTGCTGGCGAGGGATGTTGTCTTTGAGGTCTTTTGGACCGGCCGCGGTTGTAATTTGTCGCTGGGACAGGATATAGAACAGGACTTGGAGGGAGCAGGGTTGTGTACTCTTCCTTGTCATTTAGCCATCTCAGTGCGGCCTGTCCCCGGTGACACACACACATACACCACGGCTCTGGATACAATCTCGAAGACACACTCGATCCTCAGCCAAAGGATTCCTCTCTGTCTCTGTCTCTGTCTCATATTCTCTCTCTCTCTCTCTCTCTCTCTCTCTCTCTCTCTCTCTCGCTCTCTCTCTCTCTCTCTCTCTCTCTCTCTCTCTCTCTCTTCTCTCTCTCTCTCTCTCTCTCTCTCTCTCTCTCTCTCTCTCTCTCTCTCTCTCTCTCTCTCTCTCTCTTTCTGTGTGAGTGTGTATCCACATTCTAAGGGGGAAATTATACATTAGACTAAAGCAGTATGGAAAAGCCTATATTAATCTCATAAATGTTATTGTATTTCCTATCGAATCCCATCTTGGAGCAGAGCTCAGTGTTTGTGTGTCCGTGTGTGTGTGTGTGTGAAAAGGAGAGAGCCTGCATGTGTGTGTGTCAATTTCTGGATTCTGAGTCAAGAAATTGTAGGGGGGGGGGGGGGGGGGTGGGGGGGGGGGGTTAAAGGTCAGAGTAGAGAGGTGACCTTGGCCTCTGAGACACTTAACACTCTCCTCAGAGAGTGACCCCTTGACCCCTGACTCACACCCCGCCGCCCTCGGCCACTCACCCCAACCAGGAGACCGATAGGGTTACCCTTAGATGTTCTGTGTGTGTGTGTGTGTGTGTGTGTGTGTGTGTGTGTGTGTGTGTGTGTGTGTGTGTGTGTGTGTGTGTGTGTGTGTGTGTGTGTGTGTGTGTGTGTGTGTGTGTGTGTGTGTGTGTGTGTGTGTGTGTGATTCTGGAATTTAATGAGTCAGCATTAGGGTGTCTGCCACACTCAGCCATAATGATCCAGGGTGGTTAATGTGGTTTGAAGCAGGAGGATGTATACAGGGAGCTTATTGTGACAATATGATAATAGTTATGTCTGCCTCATGATGTCATACGCCCTTATATGGTCTTCCCCTGGCTTGGCTTCAGTCACATTACTAAATGAGCTCATAATGTGAAAATGGCCTTGTTTCTGTGAATAGTGTGTGTGTCAGAGTGCATCTGTGAAAGTTAATGTCCAAGTAGGCATTAGCACTTTCATTGTTTCCATCAGTGTCCACACACATGGGCCACACTTACAAAGACAGGGCACTCTCTCTTACACACACACACCCACACACCCACACCCACACACACACACACACACACACACACACACACACACACCACACACCACACACACACACACACACACACACACACACACACAGTACCAGTTTTTATTTATTTATTTATTTATTTATTTATTTATTATATTCTTTATTTTTACTATTTTCTACATTGTAGAATATAGAATCCGACTCATCCCAAACCATCTCAATTGGGTTGAGGTCGGGTGATTGTGGAGGCCCGGTCATCTGATGCAGCACTCCATCCATTTCCTTCTTGGTCAAATAGCCCTTACACAGCCTGGAGGTGTGTTGAGTCATTGTCCTGTTGAAAAACAAATTGTAGTCCCACTAAGCCGAAACAAGATGGGATGGCGTATAGCTGCAGAAGGCTGTGGTAGCCATGCTGGTTAAGTGTGCCTTAATTTCTAAATAAATCACAGATAGTGTCACCAGCAAAGCACCCCCACACCATCACACCTCCTCCTCCATGCTTCACGGTGGGAACCACACACGTGGAGATCATCCGTTCACCTACTCTGCATCTCACAAAGACAAAGCGGTTGGAACCAAAAATTTCAATCAGACCAAAGGACAGATTTCCACCGGTCTAATGTCCATTGCTCGTGTTTCTTGGCCAAAGCAAGTCTCTTCTTCTTACTGGTGTCCTTTACTAGTGGTTTCTTTGCAGCAATTCGACCATGAAGGCCTGATTCATGCAGTCTCCTCTGAACAGTTGGTGTTGAGATGTGTCTGTTACTTGAACTCTGTGAAGCATTTATTTGGGCTGCAATTTCTGAGGCTAGTAACTGTTATGAACCTATCCTCTGCAGCAGAGGTAACTCTGGGTCTTCCCTTCCTGTGGCGGTCCTCATGAGAGCCAGTTTCATCATAGTGCTTAATGTGTTTTGCGACGGCACTTGAAGAAACGTTTTAAGTTCTTGACATTTTCCGTATTGACTGACCTTCATGTCGTTTCTCTTTGCTTATTTGAGCTGGTCTTTTACCAAATAGGGTTATCTTCTGTATACCACCCCTACCTTTTCACAACACAACTGATTGGCTCAAATACATTAAGAAGCTGAAAAAAAACAAGGTTACTACATGATTCCATATGTGTTATTTCATATTTTTGATGTCTTCACTAATATTCTACAATGTAGAAAATAGTAAAAATAAAGAAAAACCCTTGAATGTTTTCAAACTTTTGACTGGTACTGTACATACTACACACACACACACACACACACACACACACACACACACACACATGCAAAATATAGCTACAGCAGCTTTGTTGACAAATTGCAGGTCAGATTTCTCCAGGTAATTATTACACATAGGCCATTATTATTATTACACATAGGCCAAACATTTCTCTCATTCTATCTGTCCTTCTCCATCCACGACTGTAGCAACACATCAACAACGCATACAGTATCTAGCTATATCCCTCTCAATACGAGAATCATACATGAGAGTTGAGTGATGCAGAATACAGATCCTGGCTGCCAGTTCATCTGTGCGTCTGCCTGTCTTTGCGACAGCTGACAGTAGGCCTAAGCAGGAGCGCAGATTTGAAAACACTGGTGGGTCCGTCGTTACAAAGTTAGTTTGACGTTGCTAGCTTGAGCTGCTGAATGAAAACTGCAGCCAAATAAACATTCATGCACTAATGGCTAATTGTTTTCCTCTTGGATGATGTTACTATAGCAACCTTTTGATGGTGAATTTATTCAACCCTATAGTTGCTGAGGGTCGACTTTTTCAAGGCATGTGTTTGCACTGCTAACAATGCCCCGCGGTAGGCAGCCTATACTGTTGAACTTGTCTATGTAGAGTTATAATTAACGGCTATTACGGTGACCACAGTTATTTGGCTGGTCAATTACCGCCATCCAAAATTCCATGACCGTCACGGCCCAAGTTCCACTGTGAGGAGATGTACAGAGAGAGGTGTTTTTGCCACATACTCATGAAGTGTAATGTATGCTCTGCTGACCTCTAGTGGACATAATGTGAACTGTAATGTATATTAATTCTATCTCTCTTTCTCTCCCTCTCTCTCGAACAGGGATGATTTTGACGAGGAGGGGTTCTGCCAGCCATACAGGGGCGTGGCTTGTTCTCGCTTCATAGGAAACCGCAGCATCTTCGTCGACTCGCTGCAGATGCAGGGCGAGATCGAGACCCAGATCACAGGTACGCTATCTGCCTCCCTGTGTGTGTGTTGTGTGTGTGTGTGCGTTTTCTGTATCCGTCTGTCCCATTTGGGTATATTGTGAGTGAAATCAGTGTACAGGAATAAGGGTGGACCAGATTTGGTCCTTCATGTAAACCAACCAGACACTCATAATTTCTAGCTCCAATCTGGCCCGGGTTAAGTCTGTAGCTTGTCATTACTGTCAGTGTCAGTTAGGATGATGAGAGGATATCTGATAGAAGGATAAGCGCTCAGGATGCTAACATCAGAGTATGGTACACACATGGTCTATACTTCATGTCTGTGTATCCAAGTAAAGTTCAACAGATGTGTCTGAACATCGCTGTGTGTGTGTGTGTGTGTGTGTGTGTGTGTGTGTGTGTGTGTGTGTGTGTGTGTGTGTGTGTGTGTGTGTGTGTGTGTGTGTGTGTGTGTGTGTGTGTGTGTGTGTGTGTGTGTGTGTGTGTGTGTGTGTGTGTGTGTGTGTGTGTGTGTGTGTGTCTGTGTCTATGTCTATGTCTGTGTGTGTTTCGCTGTATCTGGCTCTGCTAATTTTCCTGGAGACATTATGTGTCCGGTCATAGTTGAGTGTGTTGGAGCCAATGACTGTCTGTGGTTGTCAGTTCCAACCCAGAAACCAAAAGACTATGTGGAGCTGCTTTACTTTCCCTGTAAAACCACAGTCTCTACAGGCAGACAGACATGCTGCTGTCCTAATATACACACTACAGGACCAGACATGCTGCTGTCCTAATATACACACTACAGGACCAGACATGCTGCTGTCCTAATATACACACTACAGGACCAGACATGCTGCTGTCCTAATATACACACTACAGGACCAGACATGCTGCTGTCCTAATATACACACTACAGGACCAGACATGAACTATTAGTGATATACACACTACAGGACCAGACATGCTGCTGTCCTAATATACACACTACAGGACCAGACATGCTGCTGTCCTAATATACACACTACAGGACCAGACATGCTGCTGTCCTAATATACACACTACAGGACCAGACATGCTGCTGTCCTAATATACACACTACAGGACCAGACATGCTGCTGTCCTAATATACACACTACAGGACCAGACATGCTGCTGTCCTAATATACACACTACAGGACCAGACATTCTGCTGTCCTAATATACACACTACAGGACCAGACATGCTGCTGTCCTAATATACACACTACAGGACCAGACATGCTGCTGTCCTAATATACACACTACAGGACCAGACATGCTGCTGTCCTAATATACACACTACAGGACCAGACATGAACTATTAGTGATATACACACTACAGGACCATACATGAACTATGAGTGATATACACACTACAGGACCAGACATGAACTATGAGTGATATACACACTACAGGACCAGACATTAACTATGAGTGATATACACACTACAAGACCATACATGAACTATGAGTGATATACACACTACAGGACCAGACATGAACTATGAGTGATATACACACTACAGGACCAGACATGCTGCTGTCCTAATATACACACTACAGGACCATACATGAACTATGAGTGATATACACACTACAGGACCAGACGTGAACTATGAGTGATATACACACTACAGGACCAGACATGCTGCTGTCCTAATATACACACTACAGGACCATACATGAACTATGAGTGATATACACACTACAGGACCAGACATGAACTATGAGTGATATACACACTACAGGACCAGACATTAACTATGAGTGATATACACACTACAAGACCATACATGAACTATGAGTGATATACACACTACAGGACCAGACATGAACTATGAGTGATATACACACTACAGGACCATACATGAACTATGAGTGATATACACACTACAGGACCAGACATGTACTATGAGTGATATACACACTACAGGACCAGACATGCTGCTGTCCTAATATACACACTACAGGACCATACATGAACTATGAGTGATATACACACTACAGGACCAGACGTGAACTATGAGTGATATACACACTACAGGACCAGACATGCTGCTGTCCTAATATACACACTACAGGACCATACATGAACTATGAGTGATATACACACTACAGGACCAGACATGAACTATGAGTGATATACACACTACAGGACCAGACATGAACTATGAGTGATATACACACTACAGGACCAGACATGAACTATGAGTGATATACACACTACAGGACCAGACATGAACTATGAGTGATATACACACTACAGGACCAGACATGCTGCTGTCCTAATATACACACTACAGGACCAGACATGCTGCTGTCCTAATATACACACTACAGGACCAGACATGAACTATTAGTGATATACACACTACAGGACCAGACATGAACTATGAGTGATATACACACTACAGGACCAGACATGAACTATGAGTGATATACACACTACAGGACCAGACATGAACTATGAGTGATATACACACTACAGGACCAGACGTGCTGCTGTCCTAATATACACACTACAGGACCAGACGTGAACTATGAGTGATTTTTGTCCCCACTGGACGTGAAAATGTTCCCCAAAAGGTTACGACTATCCTATACGACACTTGATCTTGGTGGAGTAATACAAGTTAAATAAATATGCTATAGTTGTAGGGTGTATACCTATACTTCGGACTTATTAAACCCATACACATTACTACTTTTCCCACCCAGCCGCCTTCACTATGATCGGAACATCTAACCACCTGTCGGACCGCTGCTCCCAGTTCGCCATCCCATCTCTGTGCCACTTTGCCTTCCCTACGTGTGACCGCAGCACTGGGGTAGACAAGCCCAGGGACCTGTGTAAGGTAACTGGTGACATTTTTCAAAACTACAGCTAAAGCTAGATAGATTTAGGCTCGCAAGCATTGACAGTAGATATAATATAACATGTATTAAGTGAGAAATAGCTCTAGCTGGTTCAGTCGTAGCCTAGCATGTGTTACAATGTTGCGTTGCTTGCATTGAATCCTTTGCATCACTCTCAAACCTCTCCTCCTCGCTCCCTGTTTGTAAGGATGAATGTGAGATCCTGGAGAATGACCTGTGTAAGACAGAGTACATCATAGCCCGTTCCAACCCCATCATACTGAAGAGACTAAAGCTGCCTAACTGTGAGGACCTGGCAGCACACGACAGTCCAGAGGCTGCAATTTGTATGAGGATAGGAATCCCCATGGCTGAGCCTATCAACAAGAGTAAGACACCAAGCTGTATATCTACAATACAATATATACTGTAGTCCTGTATGAGGATGTGAATCCCCATCAATAAGAGTACTACATGCTATATTGTAAACTGTACTTCCAACATCAATAGTCTTTATGTGGCTATTAAAGAAGACTAAGAAATTACTCTGTTGATGTTATCTTAAATCAGCTTTTATTGCTAACCCATTAGCATCCACATACTGTGGTCCACTACCAACAGTATTGCTAGGCAACTGATAATCATAATTACAGTAGCAGCAACAATAATCATATCCCTCATTGTGATAACTCTTCGTGATCCCTCTTCAACGTTGACCCCTCCCCCCTCTTCTTCAACCAGACCACAAGTGCTTCAACAGCAGTGGTTCAGCCTACCGTGGGACGGTCAGTAAGACCAAGTCAGGTCATCAGTGCCAGCCCTGGAACTCCCAGTACCCTCACAGCCACACCTACCTGGCGGTGCGTTACCCCGAGCTCAGCGGAGGCCACTCTTACTGCCGTAACCCCGGCAACAAGCAGGAGGGACCATGGTGTTTCACTCTGGACGAGGGAGTCCGTATGGAGCTCTGTGACATCCCCATCTGTGGTGAGACACAGGGGGACATAGGGGTGTAAATACATTTAAATTTGATTGATTTAAATCAATAAACACATTGATGTCTTTTGCTGTTTTGTTATTATTAGGAGCCAATTCTGCAACCTATCAAATAGACACATTAGTTGTTATGCTTTATGTTATGGGTGGTTTAACACTAAGTCACTGTGCCACCTGGGTTTGTTATGTTAGTATTTACAGCATAGGGGCAGTAACATGGAGTTCTAACATTAACCCTGTGTTATCTATGTCCCATCCAGATTATAAGGAGACACGTGGGGGCAGTAACATGGAAATTCTTTACATCCTGGTCCCGAGCGTAGCCATCCCTCTGGCCATCGCCCTCCTCTTCTTCTTCATCTGTGTGTGTCGTAACAACCAGAAGGCTGCCCGACCCCAAGCGCCCAGACAGCCCAAACCTGTCAGAGGACAGAATGTAGAGATGTCCATGCTCACCAACTACAAACCCAAGGTACAACATTTAGCTAACACACTCTCTAGTATCATAGTCCTCTATAGTCCACTCAGTCCACACACACAGCTCACACTATGTGCAAACTCCAAAACAGAACACACACACAGCATGTGCACTCTCTCCCTCTCTCTCTCTCACACACACACACACACACACACACACACACACACACACACACACACACACACACACACACACACACACACAGTCCCCCCCAACACACACTGGTCCCAGTGGGCCTGAACTATTTTGGCCCAGCCAGAGACCCAGGCCGATTGACAGTGGTGTCGGTAGTATGACACAAAGCAGGCTGTGTGTCTGAGAAATGCTGTTTTCACACTGCAGTCATAAAGTACTTGTCCTCTCTCTCTCCTGGTGCTGATAGGGTTAGTGGAAGGCAGGGCCATGACACATACATATCTCAGCTTTATAGGTTTTTATAGGGTAAAGGCATGCTCAGTGTCAGCGCCTTGTTTCCAACACGACATCACACTGCTACGGTACAGTACAGAAAGAGAGAGTGTTGGAGCTGTAGAAAGCACACAATCCAGTCTATGAGGCAGAGTTATGTGTCGTGGATGTTAAAGTGAAGCAGGGAAGAAGGGTTGGATCTCTCGGCCGGCCTAACCCTCCCCTAATCCGGACAACTCTGGGCCAATTGTGCGCTGCCTCATGGGTCTCCCGGTCACGGCCAACTGTGACACAGCCTGGGATCGAACCCGGGTCTGTAGTGACGCCTCAAGCACTGCGACGCAGTGCCTTACGCTTCGAAAACACCAACTGCGTCATTGCGTTTTGGTTCACCAGAAGTACATACAGTACATTTCCAATGGAACACTGCGTTTGCCTTGTAGCATTGCGTTGCAGAGGCAGTTGCAGTGTGTTCTGTGTGGTGCATCACCCCAGCATCACCCAGCATCACTGCACTGCATTATTGTTTCTGCTGCCTCCCTGCATTCCTCCAACTACAGCAGCACCAGCCCCCATACTGCTGACACACACACACACACACAGCCCTCTCACCCCAGCCTGCTCCGGCCCAGCCCAGTTCAAACCAGCCAGTGTTTTGACTCCCTCTGTGGCATGCTGTTATGACTCCCAAAGACAAACACTGCAGAAGTACTCTCATTTAAATTCACCAGAGGAGGTATGCTTACAAAAACGGTCAACATTCACAAAGCCGCAGGGCCAGACGGATTACCAGGACGTGTACTCAAAGCATGCACGGACCAACTGGCAAGTGTCTTCACTGACATTTATAACCTCTCCCTGACAGAGTCTGTAATACCTACATGTTTCAAGCAAACCACCATAGTCCCAGTGCCCAAGAACACTAAGGTAACCTGCCTAAATGATTACCGTCCTGTAGCACTCACGTCGGTAGCCATGAAGTGCTTTGAAAGGCTGGTCATGGCTCACATCAACAGCATAGAAATTTCCCCCCCGGGGGATCAATAAAGTACCTATCTATCTATCTATCTATCTATCTATCTATCTATCTATCTATCTATCTATCTATCTATCTATCTATCTATCTATCTATCTATCATCCCGGATTCCCTAGACCCACTCCAATTCGCATACCGCCCCAACAGATCCACAGATGACGCAATCTCAATCGCATTCCACACTGCCCTTTCCCACCCCGACAAAAGGAACACCTATGTGAGAATGCTTTTCATTGACTACAGCGGAGCATTCAACACCATAGTGCCCTCAAAGCTCATCACTAAGATAAGGACCCTGCGACTAAACACTGCCCTCTGTAACTGGAACCTGGACTTTCTGACTGGCCGCCCCCAGGTGGTAAGGGTAGGCAACAACACATCTTCCACGCTGATCCTCAACACTGGGGCCCCTCAGGGGTGCGTGCTTAGTCCCCTCCTGTACTCCCTGTTCACCCACGACTGCATGGCCTGATCACCGACAATGATGAGACAGCCTATAGAGAGGATGTCAGAGACCTGGCAATGTGGTGCCAGGATAACAACTTCTCCCTCAATGTGAGCAAGACAAAGGAGCTGGTCGTGGACTACAGGAAAAGGCGGGCCGAACAGGCCCCCATTAACATCGACAGGGCTGTAGTGGAGCGGGTCAAGAGTTTCATGTTCCTTGGTGTCCACATCACCAACGAACTATCATGGTTCAAACACACCAAGACAGTCATGAAGAGGGCACGACAACACCTTTCCCCCCTCAGGAGACTGAAAAAATGTGTCATGGGTCCCCAGATCCTCAAAAAGTTCTACAGCTGCACCATCGAGAGCATCCTGACCGGTTGCATCACTGCCTGGTATGGCAACTGCTCAGCACTACACTGGGGCCAAGCCTCCTGCCATTCAGGACTTATATATACTTGACGGTGTCAGAGGAAAGCCCCAAAAATGGTCAAAGTCTCCAGTTACCCAAATCATAGACTGTTCTCTCTGCTACGGCACGGTAAGCGGTACCAGAGCACCAAGTCTAGGACCAAAAGGCTTCTTAACAGCTTCTTTTTTACTTTTTCTTGAACTGCATTGTTGGTTAAGGGCTCGTAAGTAAGCATTTCACTTTAAGGTCTACACCTGTTGTATTCGGCGCATGTGACAAATAAAGTTTGATTTGATTTGAAAAGCACACATGCATAAACATTCTTGTGTAAAGGGAAGCTGGTTTGATATTGATGATGATGTGTTTTCCTGTGTGCCAAATACGCCAGATATTGTTGTTGTGGAGGGAGGCGCTCATTTTGGTAGTGTGCTGCTCATTGGACGGGTACATGGATCAGGCCTTTGCTGAGAAGCTGCTTAAGTACCAGCCCCTCGTGGCCCGCTTGGACAGCCTTAAGTACCAGCCCCTCGTGGCGCGCTTGGACAGCCTCAGGTGTAGGTGCAAGCTGGTGGCGCTGATATTCGGCAGTCTCGGACACATACACAGGCTTGCTGTTTGTGGCCTCCAGATTGCCTGACAAAAACTTGGGCAAAGCAATTGGCTAGGTACTACTCTGTTTCAGCTGTCGTGGGCAGCCTAGCTGTTTGGAGAAGGAGGTGCTTTCTGTACCCTTGAGCGCCGTGCATACAGGGACCTTTGAAACGTTTGGATCCTTTTTTGTAAATTGGTGGATTCAAATAAAGTATTTAAGAATGTGCATGCGTATGGGTGTGCATGCGTGCGTGCGGAGATGCGTGCACTTGTGTGTGTGTGTGTGTTTACTTACAGTGTGTTCCCCCGTTCATGCCAGAGCCTAAGATCTCTATCAGAGCTCAGCAGGATGAGGAATGTTTAGCTCCCTCTCTCTCTCTATGTCTCTCTGGAGTTCTTTGTAACGTTTGACAGCAGTATCCGTGTTTTACTAGTTATGTATTGCATTACTTCATATTCTTCCGCGGATCATATTACAAAACAATACATTCTTTCTATGTTCAGTCTGAGATATCTATATCCAACCTGTTTAGCAGATTATCCTGGCTGTGTTATGGTGTAAACTGATGCTGTTAGACATACGTCTGGCTCGGTGTATTAGACAGTGCTGTGTTGTGGTCCCCGTCACACACACACACACGCACTCCTGTCCCGAGGCAGACTGTGTTCTTCTATCACAATAGAGTTCTACTGCCTGAGGGTCTGCCCCACTGCTCATGTCCTCCTCTTCAGTCTCACCGCAACCCATCAGGCCTTGCTCCAGGGTCATCCGGGGGTCGTTGTTCATGGTGGCCCAGCACGGACCAGCGTTTTTTGCTCCAAGGATGAGCCTGGTTTGGCCGCGGGAGGGGAGGAAAGGGTGGAGCAGCCGAGACCAAAAACATCTGTCCCCCTTTTCATAACAATAACATCCCCCTCCACCATTCCACTGCTAACAAGCCCACTTCCCCAAACATTCCTGGAATCTCTCATCGCCTCCTTCTTCACCTTTTATCTCATTCTGTCCTGACTGAGCTGTGAGCCCCCCTGTAACCCCCCCCCCCTACTCCCTGTAAGATCACCTGGACAGCTCAGAGATATGAAACTGAAGGAGAGGCTATCTGAAGGCTGATGGGACAGCTCAGAGATATGAAACTGAAGGACAGGAGAGGCTATCTGAAGGCTGTTGGGACAGCTCAGGGATATGAGACTGAAGGACAGTAGAGGCTATCTGAAGGCTGATGGGACAGCTCAGGGATATGAGACTGAAGGACAGGAGAGGCTATCTGAAGGCTGTTGGGACAGCTCAGGGATATGAGACTGAAGGACAGGAGAGGCTATCTGAAGGCTGATGGGACAGCTCAGGGATATGAGACTGAAGGACAGGAGAGGCTATCTGAAGGCTGTTGGGACAGCTCAGGGATATGAGACTGAAGGACAGGAGAGGCTATCTGAAGGCTGTTGGGACAGCTCAGAGATATGAAACTGAAGGACAGGAGAGGCTATCTGAAGGCTGATGGGACAGCTCAGAGATATGAAACTGAAGGACAGGAGAGGCTATCTGAAGGCTGTTGGGACAGCTCAGGGATATGAGACTGAAGGACAGGAGAGGCTATCTGAAGGCTGATGGGACAGCTCAGGGATATGAGACTGAAGGACAGGAGAGGCTATCTGAAGGCTGTTGGGACAGCTCAGGGATATGAGACTGAAGGACAGGAGAGGCTATCTGAAGGCTGTTGGGACAGCTCAGAGATATGAGACTGAAGGACAGGAGAGGCTATCTGAAGGCTGTTGGGACAGCTCAGAGATATGAGACTGAAGGACAGGAGAGGCTATCTGAAGGCTGTTGGGACAGCTCAGGGATATGAGACTGAAGGACAGGAGAGGCTATCTGAAGGCTGTTGGGATGACAAGACAATATGAAAGATGAAGATGAACAAGACTATGTCCTCTTTACTGTTGTGCATCTGACTCATGATTGAATACGAACAAGGCTTGTGGTCAAAATGTGGAATTGGAATTTGGTTAACTTTCTGAATTGACTGGAATAGATATGGAATTGACCCTGATTCCCAATATGCGATGGCAAGATTGCTCTACATGTTGTACAAGTTGAGTAGTTATGGAGTTCGGTCCATACATGTTTGTTTGAGAGGGGGGAGATTGGCAGTTTTCTGCATTCAAAGTCATAACCATGCAACTGGCAGGCCCTCTTGGCTCCCCCTCCGTTTCTCATGGTTCAGTCCCCAGCTGGATAGACAATTACAAATGTCTGTCATCCCTTAAACCAAACGTTTACCTTCTTCTGTTATTACTGGGCCACTTTATTCCACTTTAATAATTCTAGAGAAAATTAATTACCTGCAATTTCTCAAATCTGCAGGAACCTGTCAGTTCATTGTTGTTTATGTTGGTAGTGTGTTGCCAGATTCTTGGCTGGAGAGTTGGTGCATTTATGTATTTTGCGTCTGGGGCTGAAGTGATTTATTGACGACTTGAGCTGAAGAAAGGAGATAATAGATACAGTATGAGAATAATAGGTGATTATGATGTCTCTAGCGATAACACATATGTGTGCGTGCACGCGCACACACACACACACACACACAGTTATATTAGGCGCTTTGCCTACCTACAATTATAACTAGCGGCAATTGTAAACTGTTAAGTTTTAATGTCGGTCCGCACAAACCCATGACAAGATAAATATGAGTGTTGAGTATGACCAGGCACGGGCGTGCGCCATCGCGCGCATGTTGATTTTGTCCATCCACACCAGATGCGATCAGGACACGCAGGTTGAAATATCAAAGCGAACTCTGAACCAACTATATTCATTTGGGGACAGGTCGAAACACATGACACGTTCATGGACATTTAGCTAGCTAGCATGCTGTTGCTTGCTAATTTGTCCTGGGATATAAACATTGGGGTTTTTATTTTACCTGAAATGCACAAGATCCTTTTTTTTCTCGATCTTTGTATAATTTTGACCCATTTTGAGTCACAAATCGTGTGTTCTCTACTTTAACAATAAATCCACAGATTAAAGGGGAAATTTAGTTTCTAGTAATCTCTCCTTCAGTCTTCTTCTTCTGTAAACTTTATATGGCGGTTGGCAACCATTACCGCCACCAACTGGACTGGAGTGTGGACCTCAGTTCAGCTTTCAATCACCCACGTGGGTATATGCTCCTAAAAACCAATGAGGGGAAGGGAGAGGCGGGACTTGCAAGTTGTTTGGATGGAATGATTGAATAATATGTGTGTACATTTATTTTTGCAACGCTCGCGCCCGTAACGCCAGGTCTGTGGTCAGCATGTAACCTCTCTTCCCCTTCTGTCCCCTCTCTCACCCCTTCCATCTTTCTCTCTCTCTTTCTTCTCTTTTTAACTCCTTCTCTATTTTTCTCTCCCTCGCTCACCAACCTCCCTCACCTCTCTCTCTCTCTCTCTCTCTCCAGAGCAAGGCCAAGGAGCTCCCCCTCTCTGCGGTGCGTTTCATGGAGGAGCTAGGTGAATGTGCGTTTGGTAAGATCTACAAGGGCCACCTGTACCTGCCTGGTATGGAGCAAGCCCAGCTGGTTGCCATCAAGACCCTGAAGGACTACTCAAGCCCTGGCCAGTGGGGTGACTTCCAACAGGCATGTTAATATTGATGATATTGTATAGTAATGTTAATTGATGCTATCTTTGATTGGTTCTTCTTTTTCCTTGGCTTCTTACTCAGTTTGTTTCGTGCATTACTTCATACACCCTGGCAGAACAATTGGAATATGAATCGCTGGTACTCAATGTCCACACGAATTCCCAGAGACAGTGGAACAATGGGCTAGCCTTTTCGGTGAGACCTCGGACTACCTGGGAGTTCTACTGGAGAGTAGGAAGCGGAGACGCCAATGGAGAGGCAGACGAGGCGGAGTCTTAAGACGCCAGGCGACCCGTCCTCCATTACCAAGCATACTACTCGCCAATGTTTAATCTTTAATGATTTTGATGAACTCAGATTGAGGATCTCCTTCCATAGGGACTTCAGATTCTGAAACATACTCTGTTTCTCAGAGACTTGGTTCTTCCCTGACATCCTGATGGATTATATACAACCAGAGGGTTTTACAGATTTTGAGCGGATAGTAAGCGGGCTCTCTCTGGCAAGATCAAGGGTGGTGGACTCTGCTTCATGACCAACACCATGATGGGTGATGATGGGTGATGATGACATGGTGTGATGGGGGAAACATACATGAACTTGCGAGCATCTGCTCTCACAACTTGGAATACCTGGTTATCAAATGTTGCCCTTTTTACCTTCTGAGGTAAAGCCGATACCAAAAATGCTCTCAAAGATCTTCATTAGACCTTGAACAAACTGGAGACCGCATAGCCAGAGGCAGCGTTCATTGTTGCGGGGGACATTAAAAGGTCATTTTGAGGTCCGTGCTCCCGAATTATTACCAACACATTGACTGTCCTACTCGAGGAAATTCCACACTTGACCACTACTACACGCCTTTTAGACACAGGGTATAAGGCCGTCTCTCGTCCTCCTTTCGGTAAAATCTGACTATGACGCCATTTTCCCTGCCTACAAACAAAGACTCAAGAGGGAAGTTCCGGTGGTCAGGTCTGTACTGCGCTGATCCGACCAATCAGACTGGAATATGTTTCTGGGTCGCCATGGGGATAACATCAATGAATATGACGATTCAGTCACAGATTTTATTCAAAAATGCATAGATGATGTGATACCGATGGTGAATTTCAAAACTTACCCGAATCAAAAACCGTAGATTGATGGCTGCCTTGTAGGGAAATTGGAGGAGAGAGATGCTGCTTATAAACACGGTAAGGCTGCCGGAGACAATAGTACAAATACGGCCTACGCAGATTGATCAAGATGGCGAAACACAAGGACAGGGATAAAGTGGAGGAGTAATCCAGTGGGACAGACACGAGGCGTACGTGACAGGGGCTCCTAACAATCACAGATTACAAAAGGAAAGCCAGCCACGTCACAGACATCAACTCCCCCTACCGCACAAGCTATACACCTTTCTCACGCTATGAGCACAACACGAGGGCTACGTACTTATGGTCTCCAGAGAAGACGTAGAGTATGTAAGTCATTCAAACTTGTTAACCCTCGCAAGGCTGCCGGCCCAGACGGCAACCCTAGCCACGCCCTCAAAGTGTGCGCAGACCAGCTGGCTGTTGAGTTTTCAGACATTTTCAAATCTCTCTCAAGCTCAGGCCCCCATTCTTATCAACGGGGCCGCCATGGAGATGGTAAAAAACTTCAAGTTCCTCAGCGTGCACATCTCCAAGAAGCTAAAATGTTAAAACCACACGGACAACGTGGTGAGGAAGGCACGACAACGACTCTTCAACCTCAGGATGCTGAAGAAATTGGGCTTGTCCCCGAGGGCCCTTACAGTGTTCTACAGAAGCACCATCGAGAGCATACTGTCGAGCTGGATCACAGCCTGGTACGGCAACTCCACCGCCGCGGACCGCAAGGCAATACAGAGGGTGGTGCGCTCAGCACCACTGCCCTCCATGACATCTACAACACCAGGTGTCCCAGGAAGGCCAAGAAGATCATCTGGGACCCCAGCCACCCGAGCCACGGCCTGTTCTCCTCGTTTCCATCACTCAGAACTACAGACTGGCCAATAGTTTCTACCCTCAGACCATCAGGCTGCTGAATAGCCACCACTAGTCAGCTACCTGCTCCCCCTGTCCCCCTCCGGCCCCCCGGACTTCCTACTCTATTCTACTGATGCTACCTGATGATGTTCTTTGGTGATCTGTAATATTATGGGAATGGTATAGTTTATGGCACTTTTCTATGGCTCCCGACTCCTTGTATGCTGTTTTTGTTTCACATGAAATTTTGTCACTGTGTGTTAATAAAGTACCTATCTATCGGTCTATTTAGGAAGCGTCAGTCATGGCTGAACTTCACCATCACAATGTGGTGTGTCTGCTGGGTGTAGTGACCCAGGAACAGCCTGTCTGCATGCTGTTTGAGTTCCTGAACCAGGGGGACCTCCATGAGTTCCTCATCATGCGCTCTCCTCACTCTGACGTGGGCTGTAGTAGCGACGAGGACGGGACTGTCAAGTCCAGCCTGGACCACGGAGACTTCCTGCACCTGGCCTTACAGGTAACTACCATAACTTGCACAAATTGCTCTCCATCCAGTGTGGAGTGGGGTTGAGAGATCAATTTCTGTTTCTCTGAAAATTCTATTCTAGGTGGCTGCTGGGATGGAGTACCTGGCCAGTCACTTCTTCGTCCATAAGGACCTGGCGGCCCGTAACATCCTGGTGGGAGAACAGCTTCACGTGAAGATCTCTGACCTGGGCCTGTCCAGAGAGATCTACACCTCAGACTACTACAGGTATGTACACATCCTAACCCTAACCCTAGCCCTAACACTAACCCTATCTCTGGCCTAGCCTGTCCAGAAATATCTACACCTCTGACCAGGGTTGGGCAGGTTGATTTCTAAATGTAATCCATTACAGTTACTAGTTACCCGTCCAAAATTGTAATCAGTAACGTAACTTTTGGATCATCCAAACTAATCCGTAACATAATCTGATTACTTTCAGTTACCTTTGGATTACTTTCCCCTTAAGAGGCATAAGAAGACAAAAATGATTGATTAAAAGCATTTGGTGCGTCATCATTAGTGGTCTCTGACTTGTGGTCAGTAGTGTTGAGTGATTAGTACTATTTTAGGTTGGTTCGGTTTCGGTTCGAATATACAAATATAAACATGTTTTTTTTATTTTGGTTTAGATCATTTTTTTAACATTAAAGATTAAAGTGAGCGATCTATCTATCTATCTATCTATCACTATTAAATAATACAATATTTCAGTTGTGTATATTACTTTGTTGATGACTTTATTATTTTTCATTCTTAAAGTCATCATCTCATCTCTGCTCAGGCAGTAGCAGTCAGCCACACCATCTAATGTTATTTCTCCATACTGTACTGTCTTTAGTCATCATATTTAGCTAGGCTAGCCTGCCTAAGTATGCTGCAGAGTTGTTCTTCAAAGTAGATAAGGCATACTTTCACAAACCATCTCTATCCCTCTCGTTGTTGTGTTGTGTATCTTACCTAACGTAGCAGGCGTAAAAGTGTATCCGCCTCTGTCCGAGACAGAAAATAATGTTATGTAGTTAACTACCACGTTTCTGTGCTGAACTAGGTTGAATATTTGCTTAGTAAAAACTGCAACTCCCTTCAGCCCTTCAAAAATTGTATAAATAAATGTATTATTATTAATATTATTATTATTCCAGGGTCCAGCCCAAGGCTTTACTTCCTATACGCTGGATGCCTCCAGAGTCCATTGCCTATGGGAAGTTCACGTCTGAGTCAGACATCTGGGCGTTTGGCGTGGTGCTGTGGGAGATCTTCAGCTACGGCCTACAGCCTTACTACGGCTTCAGTAACCAGGAGGTCATGGAGATGGTGAGGAAACGTCAGCTGCTGCCCTGCCCAGAGGACTGCCCCCCCAGGATCTTCGGCCTGATGACAGAGTGCTGGCAGGAGGGACCCACAAGAAGACCACGTTTCAAAGATATCCATGGTCGCCTGAGGGCCTGGGAGGGCCTGTCATCCCATGCCAGTTCTAGTACCCCATCAGGAGGCGGGGGCAACGCCACCACCCAGACCACCTCGTTGAGCGCCAGTCCAGTCAGTAACCTCAGCAACCCGCGCTATGCCGCTGCTGCAGGCTACCTCTACCCAGCCCAGGGGATGCCTGCGCCGGGTCATCCAGGCCACCAGATGGCAGGCTGGACCCCTATGACTCATGGAGCACCCATGGCCCAGAACCAACACCAACGCTTCATCCCTGTCAATGGGTACCCCATCCCCCCAGGCTACGCTGCCTTTCCTGCGGCCCACTTTCAGGCCCAGGGCCCCCCCAGAGTGGTGCAGCACCTCCCCCCGCCCAAGAGCAGATCTCCCAGCAGCGCTAGCGGCTCCACCAGCACCGGTCACGTGACAAGCGTGCCCTCCACTGGATCCAATCAGGATGCGAACACGCCGCTGCTGTCGCACTGCGTGGCGATATCCGCTCTGCCAGGGGGCGGGACCATGCAGGTGTACGGACACATGTCCCAGAAGGCTTTGCAACAGATTGACCCCTCACAGACGTCCGCGCTGCTGGCCGACGCCAACAGACTCATGTATAGCGAATCTGTCATCACTGCAGACCTGTAAATACACTACATACCTGTACTATATATCACCTGGTTAATTTGATGTTTTTGTTTAGTTTTTTGTAAGAAAGTTATTATAATTATTGTTTCAACTTTCCACTCTACTTGTAAATACATGTACGTAAATCCTGAATAATGAGATGCAAGCGTGTCCTGCCTATTATTCTGAAACTCAAACTGCCTTGATAGACTTTTTTAGTGACGCGACTCTATCTGCCTGCCTGGACACCGGGCTTTCTAAGCTCAAAGTCGGTCAACAATAACACACCTGTCAATATAATGACTGTATCACTCAGCATCATTGTGAATAACCTCCCATTGACGTCAATAAATCTTCCAAGACTCCCGTTGACATCAGAATGATTTCTGCGAAAGTCTTGAGTTACACGGGCTTATCTTATCTCTGAATCAGGCCCTTCTTGATATTCTGGAGCACTTCTGGTAGCTACAATATGTACTGCAGCAGGGTGTGTTGTTGCATGGACTGGAGGGGCCATGTTCTGCAGCCAAAGCCAGGTGTGCTGTTAGTTGGACAGGATGAGCTCTGTACTGAAGCAGCTGGAGTCCCCGGGTGTGTTGTCAGTTGGACTGTATTTTCAGTTGTGCCTGCATCAGCACATCTGCCTGGCCGCCATCCCTACAGTGCACCTCTCTCCTCCAGGAGGCTAAGCCCCCCCCCTCTAGGGATATGTGATCTTCAAAGACTTCTGATCTGACTTCAAAGCGGCCTGGGGAGAAGGAATGAGGCCCTACCTACGCAGGGCTATGCAATAACATAGCACTCATACACTCTGCTTCACTCACCACAGCTATGTGCCTCCACAGATATGTGCCTCCACAGATATGTGCCTCCACAGATATGTGCCTCCACTAGACTCTCTCTTTCTCAATACAGGGTTCTATCAACTCGTATGTCAATGATATACTGAAGGTACTAGGATTGAATCAGAACAGTGTTTAACCAGCCATGCTTCTCTCACCAATCTGTGACTCCTCCCCTTTCTTATCATCTCATTGGTACTAGCAGCTATGCAATATGGCTCTTACATTGGCTATGCAGTCTTTGAACAATCATTTTGTCATTTTTATGATATATAGAAGTGAGACTAATAAATGTTTCCTTATCATTACATCTTATTTGTCAAAACTATCCATGATGTAAAGAAATCATGTACTATTATAAACTGAATGAATGATAAAAGGCTTTTATCTGACTTTTCCCACACAGCTCACTGAAGCAGCTACAAGACAGTATATTTCACCTCAGTTGAATGTGTTTGTTGCTATGCAACTGTTTAGTAAAAACACTCGCCCTTTACATTAAGAGGACACTCATCGTTTTGGTAGCACTTGCATTTCACGTTAACTTTGGTATATAATACACATCTCCATAATGTTAAGTTCTTCCTTATCATTTATCAAGGTACAAGGTCTACTATCCTGAAATTGTCTAGTGTCAATTAGTCCGATACTGTTGAGAGGTACAAACCTGCTCTTTAGATTAAGCTTTTGGTTTGTTTAAATTAAAAAAGATTCTAAAGCAGGTTTAACCTTCCTAGTTATCTGGAGTTTTATACAGGTATCTTTTGATAAATGTATATGAATTTAAGTGTGCATATATACCAGTTCAAAACCACTTAAACACAAGACTGTGAATCTTGGGACTGGCTATTTTGTCTTGGCTATGTTCGATCAGTTTCTTTTTCTAAGACGGTCTTTTCATAAAACCTTTTTTAGATTACAGTATTACAGTGTATTTACATGCAGAATATTCTATTGTCTTTGTCGGAAGATTTTTGCACAGATGTTTATTAAATAATTAAATGTTTTTGGGTTGTATCATTATTTCTGGAAAAGCCTATGTTAGTATCTATGAACTGCTACATTTGTAGGGTCTGGATTGTAGTTTGTTGGGTTGTCAGACTAGCATCACTACTCTCGACGGGTCCGACTTAGAATACGTGGACACCTACAAATACCTAGGTGTCTGGTTAGACTGTAAACTCTCCTTCCAGACTCGTTAATCATCTCCAATCCAAAATGAAATCTAGAATCGGCTTCCTATTTCGCAACAAAGCCTCCTTCACTCATGCTGCCAAACATGCCCTCGTAAAACTGACTATCCTACCGATCCTTGACCTCAGCGATGTCATTTACAAAATAGCCTCCAACACTCTTCTAAGCAAATTGGATGTAATCTATCACAGTGCCGTCCGTTTTGTTACCAAAGCCCCATACACTACCCACCACTGCGACCTGTATGCTCTCGTAGGCTGGCCCTCATTAAATATTTGTCGCCAAACCCAGTGGCTCCAGGTCATCTATAAATCTTTGCTAGGTAAATACCCGCCTTATCTCAGCTCGCTGGTCACCATAGCAACACCCAACCGTAGCATGCGCTCCAGCAGGTATATCTCACTGGTCACCCCCAAAGCCAACACCTCCTTTGGCCGCCATTCCTTCCAGTTCTCTGCTGCCAATGACTGGAACGAATTGCAAAAATCCTTGAAGCTAGAGGTTCCTATCTCCCTCACTAACTTTAAGCATCAGCTGTCAGAGCTGCTTATTGATCACTGCACCTGTATACAGCCCTTCTGTAAATAGCCCACCCTACTACCTCATCCCCATATTATTATTTTCGCTCGTTTGCTCTCCAGTATCTCTATTTGCACATCATCATCTGCACATCTATCACTCCAGTGTTAATGCTAAATTGTAATTATTTTCGCCACTATGGCCTATTTATTGTCCTACCTTCCTAATCTTACTACATTTGCACACACTGTACATAGATGTTCTATTGTGTTATTGACTGTACGTTTGTTTATTTCCCATGTGTAACTCTGTGTTGTTGTTTTTGTCGCACTGCTTTGCTTTATCTTGGCCAGGTCGCAGTTGTATAGGATAACTTAATCTCACTTGGCCTACCTGGTTAAATAAAGGTGAAATAAAAAATTAATAGATATTCCAGAACTGTCTGGTTGAACAATGTTGTGTTGACTCTATAGGTCCACAAGGGGGCAGCAATTACTTAATCTGTATCCCCAGCATTGGTAGCTATAATTCCCAGACTATATTTGCTTCAAACCCATATTTGACCACATGATGGTGCAATTCAGCTTTTTGTCATGATAGCGTTTGGCTAGTACTAGTTTGTAGGTCTCAGCTCATGTCACTTGAAAGACATTTGAGAAGTAAGATAGTTAAAATGAATACTTGTATATGTTTTCATCATCAGGGTTCCTGTTTTTTTAAGTCATCATAACAGTTTGTTGAATGAGATAAGAATCCAATAAGATTCCATTGGAATCCATTTTACCAAAACACTCCGCAATTGTTAAAACAAATGAACAAATGTTTTGAAGACATTTAAAGATTGATTGTTTTTCATGTCAGGGCAGTAGGTTGCCGTTCTGTGAAAATACCCTTGCTCGTATTATCCGGGTGTGTGTGTGTGTTTCTGTGAATGTGTGTGGTATCTAGGTGTGTGTGTGAGTTTACTTTAATCCTGGCTGGAATCACTTTCTGTAAAAAGAACAAGGAGTGTGTGTGTTTTGCCAAGGAAAAAAGGAGAGTAATGGTGTACATACGGTGAGATGACTAGATGAACACACTCCTGGCAGGGAGAGCTGGACCTCATGAAGTGTGTGTGTGTGTGTGTGTGTGTGTGTGTGTGTGTGTGACTGGGGGAATGTTTTTAATCAGGACTATGTCCAGCTCCCACTGTTTGGAGCAATCGCATGATTCTGGAATGTTACATGCTCTCGACCAGTTTCTTCACTACTGCTCTCTGAAAGTAGCTATTCCACAAACACAACGTAATATGAGAAGCACACTTTGGCCTAGATTCAATCGATTTATTGAGCCCATTATGGCTAGCCTGCACTCTCCCGCCCGAGTCTCAGAGCAGGAGACAAAATCTGTGAGTGCAACCTGGTCTCAAAGCAAACTCCATTTTGTGTGATATGTTACGTTTCGTATGGTATGTATTAATTTGTGGATGTCAATCACCCATTTCATATGATATGTTACAAATTATCATTTGTATTATATGTTACGAATTTGCAAAGAAGTTAGGTTAAAGGTTTAAGGTTAGCTAAAAGGGTTAAGGTAAGGGTTAGGGGAAGGGTTAGCTAACATGCTAAGTAGTTGTAAAATTGCAAAAAAGTAGTAATTAGTTGAAAAGTTGCTAATTAGCTAAAATTGTCTGTGATGAGATTTGAACTCGCAACCTTTGGGTTGCTAGACATTTGTGTTATATGCTGGAAACCACCCGCTTTATGTTCTTGCCTTAAGTAACCATCTCTCTTATGCAACAATTCAACATTTAACATATCATAATAAATGGACTGTCCCAGATTTACATACAGAATCATTCAAAATGGTCTGAAACCAGGTTGATGAGTGGCAGGCCAGCTAGCAGAGTCTGGATTGGGACAGACAGACAAATAGAAAACCAATACCACCTTCTACAAACACACACATTTACCTAACCACACACACAGACACACACACACACACACACACACACACACACACACGCATCATGAATTAAATATAGATAAGGCCTTACATTTTGATGTGCCCCCCAGTGCACAACATGTCAGTTCGTCTGCATTCCTCAACCCCTCCGAGTCTCCTCCCATAAGCCTCCGCTCCGGGGGAGAGAGGGAGAAAGGGAAGAGACAGAAAGAGGTAGAAACCAGATAGAAGGGAAATGCAGGCACAGGCAGCTATGATTGATACAGTCCTGGAGAGAGGAGAATCAGTCTGGAAGGAGAGGCACAGCTATAGGGTTCCAGGGTTGCCTCTGCTCTGTCGGTCATTAGCAAAAAAAAAAACAGTTGTCACAGGCTTTCGTACACAACAGGTGTAGACTAACAGTGAAATGTGTGTGTGTTGAGGTGTCAGTGTCCAGTGTGTGCGCATAGAGTCAGTGCAAAAATGTGTCAATGCTGGTAGTCCAGGTAACCATTTGATGAGCTTTTTATCAGTCTTGTTTAGCAGTCTTATGGCTTAGGGGTAGTAGCTGTCCAGGGTCTGGTTGGTTCCAGACATGGTGCACTGGAAACGCTTGCCACGCAATAGCAGAGAGATCAGTCTATGGCTTGGGTGGCTGAAGTCTGAAATTCTTTTGGGTCTTCCTCTGACTGCCTCATCCTGGATGGCAGTGAGGCTCCAGTGATGTGCTGGGCCGTACTCGCCACCCTCTGTAGCACCTTGCTGCCTGGTCTCATAGACTAGATGTAACATTGTAAATGTAGATCTGAGACACTCAAAGGAGTATGATATGTTACGTTTGGTATGGTTACATAAGGCAGATGGTTACTTAAAGCAAAAATGAAAATAGGGTGGTTGGTCGGGTGGATGGGTAAGCATATAACACGAACGTCTAGCAATCAAAAGGTTGTGAGTTTGAGTGTCATCACGGACAACTTTAATATTTTATCTAATTAGAAACATTTTCTAACTACTTACTACTTTTAAGCTACTTTACAACTACTTAGCATGTTAGCTAAACCTTCCACTAACCCTAACCTTAACCCTTTAACCTAACTCCTAAACCTAATCCTAACCTTTACCCTAACCCCTATCCCTAACCCCTATCCCTAACCCCTATTATTCCCTCGCTCATATCATACGCATTTTTAGCTACTGAAGTATTTCTCTGCCATCAACCTGTATAGTATAGTTAACCATCCAACATCCACCAATGTATAGTGTACATATTCAGCCAACCACCCATACTATGCAATGTCTTTTTATAGCTTTTTTTTGCACTCCAGATATCTAGTATTTCTATACTTTTTCATACTGCCGCTCTATGTATCATGTACCGTGTATCTGTCTTTTGTGTACTTTCGTTGTGGCATTTTGCACCTGCCCTATGTTTTGTTGTAGCTGCTTGACAATGAAATTTCCCCCCCGGGGGATCAATAAAGTATCTATCTATCTATCTATCTATCTATCTATCTATCTATCTATCTATCTATCTATCTATCTATCTATCTATCTATCCCTAACCTAGCTAATGTTAGCCAGCTAGCTAACGTTAGCCACCTAGCTAGAATTCGTAACATATGATACGATTAGCAAATATCTCTCTCTCTCTCTCTCTCTCTCTCTCTCTCTCTCTCTATCTCTCTCTCTCTCTCTCTCTCTCTCTCTCTCTCTCTCTCTCTCTCAACTAATATAAGGAGAGATATGTTGAATAGCACACTGTATTACTCCTACAACTAATATGATGAGAGGACATGAGACAGGAGTAGAAAGTAAAGTGGGTAATGTTTAATGTGTTTCACAGGACAAATACATTCCAATCATTCCAATGTACGTAAGGACAACACTATCCACCTGACAGGTGTGGCATATCAAGAAGCTGATTAAACAGCATGATCATTACACAGGTGCACCTTGTGCTGGGGACAATAAAATGTGCAGTTTTGTCCTCACCAGGTTCTTGACCTGACTGCAGTTCGGCGTCGAAACCGACATCAGTGAGTAAATGCTCACCTTCGATGACTACTAGCACACTGATGCTCTTCACTGATGAATCCCGGTTTCAACTGTACCAGGCAGATGGCAGACATGTGAGCGAGCGGTTTGCTGATGTCAACGTTGTGAACAGAGTGCCCCATGGTGGCGGTGGGGTTATGGTATGTGTAGGCATAAGCTACGGACAACAAACACAATTGCATTTTATTGATGGCAATTTGAATGCATTGAGATACCGTGACAAAATCCTGGGGCCCATTGTTGTTATTTCATACATACGCCGGCATCACCTCATGTTTCGGCAAGATAATGCACGGCCCCATGACGCAAGGATCTGTACACAATTCCTGAAAGGTGAAAATGTCCCAGTTCTTCCATGGCCTGCATACTCACCAGACATGTCACCCATTGAACATGTTTGGGATGCTCTGGATCGACGTGTACGACAGCGTGTTCCAGTTCCCGCCAATATCCAGCAACGTCACACAGCCATTGAAGAGGAGGGGGACAACATTCCACAGGCCACAATCAACAGCCAGGTCAACTCTATGCGAAGGAGATGTGTCGCGCTGCATGAGGCGAATGGTGGTCACACCAGATACTTACTGGTTTTCTGATCCCCGCCCCCTTTTAAGGTGTCTGTGACCAACAGATGCATATCTGTATTTCCAGTTATGTAAAATCCATAGATTAGGGCCTAATGAATTTGACTGATTTCCTTATATGAGCTGTAACTCAGAGTACTGCAATGCAGAGGGATTCAGGATCCAATTTCTTCCAGCTGAGGGATCTGGCATGGTCCGAATCACCACCAGTGAGGATCAACAAAGGGGGGGGGGGAAAGATAGAAAGAGAGAGAGAGAGATGTGGGGATGAAAGAGCTAACAGAGGGCTAGAGCAGTATTGCAGTATAGACGACCGCAGTGACAGTGAATATGGGAGAGGAATAATTTGATACGGAGGGTAGAAAAAACAAGGGAGAAAGAAGGGGAAGAGAGATGGACATTGTGAAGGGGCCCTCACAGAATGTAATGTACAGTACCTGAGGTGAAAGAGAACAAAAACCTTTAATGACTGTTTAATAATAATAATGCCTTCATTGTTTCCAGTCATGTGTCCTGGAATCACAGAGTTGAATTTTAATGTTATGTATGGAACAGTTATGTAACAGGGTAAGGGGATACCTAGTCAGTTTCACAACTGAATGTATTCAACCGAAATGTGTCTTCTGCATTAAACCCAACCCCTCTTGAATCAGAGAGGTGCGGGGGGGCTGCCTTGATCGACATCCACGGCATCCGGGGAGTGGTTGTTGTGGGGGTTAACTGGGGGCAGAACGGCAGATTCTTCCACCTAGCCAGCTCAGGGATTTGAGCAAGCAACCCTTTGGTTAATATCACAACACTCTAACCAGTAGACTACCTGCTGCCCATGGGCTGCATCATGTTGGAGAAGAAGCCGTCCATTGCTCCAGAGTCAGACAGGTGGGATAACGGTAACTGCAGACTATGCTTTGTCAGAAGATCAAAGACGGGACAGGCTAGAGGAAGGGAGGGATTGAGAGAATGAAGGAGAGAGAGAGAGAGAGAGAGAGGTATAAAGTTTCACTCCTCTCTCGGTTCACTTCCTCCTCATCTGTCTGTGATGACTGCGATACCTAACACAAGCCACTGTTTGTCAGAGAACATGGCGTGTTATTGTTGAGGGCTGATAGGCAGTTGACCCCTAGTTAAAGGAGACTACTGTCCAGGCTGTAACACTGTGACCTTGGACAGGGGAAGTGAAAACTAGCCTCTTGAACACTCTCAAGTGGCCAATAACTTTTCCTCATAGGCTACTGGGCTACTGTTGGCTGTCCATTTGTCTCCTTGGTTACTGAAATACAATTCACAGATTTCTTATTCTTTGTTGTGAGTGTGAAATGTAGACAAAATTGTTTGTACGTATGATTAGCAAAAACAAATGCTACTGCTGGTTACTAATATATTGTTTTGGGAGACAGTTATTCTTCTGTATCATGTCGTTAAAATATTCAAGTAGTAAGCTGGTCTTGTGTGTGATATGGTTGTCTTGTCATCTGGACCTAATTTCTATTCAGTGGTTTAAACTTTCAAAGTCCTATTGAGGAATTTTACTGATACTCATATGACCACAGTGAAAAAAAGACAAGGAATATGAACAATAGGGTTAGAGTGAATGGAAGAGATGAGTGATCCACATTCCACTCGTTTCACAGGTCCGACTCAGATCACATGACCCAGACACGGCTTCCGCCTTGTGGTGATGTCACATGCCACATCAGCTCAGCCCCAAAGCCTCTCTGGTGTCTGATAGGCTGAGGGTAGCGAGAGAGAGTGAGAGAGAGGTAGATGGAGATGATGGGTATCATGCCAGCCCTGATTACTGACAGATATTATCGCCATCAAGCTTTGAGGGTGAAAAGCTATTTCGGAGTTAACTGATGTCTATTGAAGAACATAATTGGAAACTCATAATTTTGCAAAGTACTGTTTTGAATTAATATTTTAGAAACCCTGGGCTCTAATTGCATGCAACTTATTGGATGTGTTAGGGCCATGGTTAGGGTCAGGGTTAAGCCGGGGTGTGGACCACAGGAGGTTGTGGCACCATAATTCGGGGAGGACTGGCTTGTGGTAATGACTGGAGTGGAATCAGTGGAATGGTATCAAATACATCAAACACATGGTTTCCATGGTTTCCAGGTGTTTGATGCCATTCCGTTTGCGCCTTTCAAGCCATCATTATGAGCCGTCCACCCCTCAGCAGCCTCCACCGGTGTGGACACGAAGCTCCCCTCTCTCTGTGGTTTAATCTCAGTCCATTACCTTGTGTGCCTCAGGGCGTTGAACCAGGCTTTAACAGAGACTTTGCCTCTGAATATTAACTCTCAGTGATCCAATAGTAATCCATGATTATACTAATAAACCAGTCACTTATACAAGGGCACAAATATGCAGTGGTCTAAGGCACTGCATCTCAGTGCAAGAGGTGTCACTACAGTCCCTGGTTCGAATACAGGATATATCACGTCCGGCTGTGATTGGGAGTCCCATAGGACGGCGCACAATTGGCCCAGCGTCGTGCAGGTTTGGCCGGGGTAGACCGTCATTGTTCTTAACTGACTTGCCTAGTTAAATAAAAATAGGGGATACCTAGTCAGTTGCACAACTGAATGCATTCAACCGAAATATGTCTTCTGCATTTAACCCAACCCCTCTGAATCAGAGGCACAGTTATTGTTGGCGGTAAACTGTCTTGCTCAAGGGCAGAATGGATGGGTGTACTACTAGTAATTCAATAGGATCTTGGTTGCAGAAAAGTCCATGTGAAAGTAGGGAAACAATTGTGATTGAACAATGCAATGAACGCTCAGAGAACAATAAAGCCTCCTGGGACACAGAGTTCCAGGTGGAATGTTCTGGCTTTTTGGGTTAGGGACACAAAACTGTCAGGAGAGTAAAGAAGAGATTGACACATACACAAAACACGGTGTATTCTCATTAAGGATGAACAGGAAGGAGGACGTTTAAGAAGACAAAACAGGGTAAATGACAGAGGAAGGTAATCCGTACCATGACACTGGAGTTAGCTGGAGTTAGCAGGAGTTAGCTGGAGTTAGCTGGAGTTAGCTGGAGTTAGCTGGAGTTAGTGAGCACAAAGGAGCCCTCCTGAGTCCCTCTCTGAGGGATAGAGGACAAGGAGAAGGGAATGTACTGCAGCTCATGACTAAGACTATTTTCACTTGGTTGTGTAAAACTATCATCATCATAAAGATGCTGGTAGCACTTTATTTTACTAGTAGGGTAGGCTATTTACAGATGGGCTGTATACAGGTGCAGTGATCGGAAAGTCTAGGTTTGAAATAAAAATGTCACTAATAACTGTTCCAAAATGATTTTTTAAAAAGGGGGATAAAAAAGTCAGATCTTTTACCAAATGGTGGCACTCTAAAAAGGTGCAAATCCCTATAGAAAAACAAAATGATATACTGTACATATGAGGAACAAGCTGAAGTCTCTACTTATCCATTCATGTAAATATATCCCCATTTCACTTTTCCTATTGTAAACAACGAGCTGGATGAACAGTGCATGTGGAGGATGCAAACAAGGTCATGTGGCAGTGGACGCTGTTGATGGGAGAACAGCTCATAATAAGAGCTGGAACTGTCACGGTGATGTGGAAGGGAACGAGGCGCAGAGCGAGAGGACGTTGCGAACATGTTTTATTATGCAAATAAAACACAACAAAAACAATAAACGCACTAGACACCGTGGCGTTGTGTTAGATAGATAGATAGATAGATAGATAGATAGATAGATAGATAGATAGATAGATAGATAGATAGATAGATAGATAGATAGATAGATAGATAGATAGATAGATAGATAGATAGATAGATAGATAGATAGATAGATAGATAGATAGATAGATAGATAGATAGATAGATAGATAGATAGATAGGTACTTTATTGATCCCCAGGGGAAATTTCTTTGTCAAGCAGCTACAACAAAACACAGGGCAGGTGCAAAATGCCACAACGAAGGTACACAAAAGACAGATACACGATACATAGAATGGCAGTATGAAAAAGTATAGAAATACAAATACAAAGACACTAACAAATACACTAACTCAAACATAAACACAAAAAATGATCGACACGCAGGTGGATGTGCGGTGCATCATAAATAGAATCCCCAATTAGAGACAACTCACGCACTCGTGGAGATGGTCCTGGGGTCCCTGGACTGGGAACACACGCTGATCCTCCGGTGCGGGAAGCTGTTGCTGGATGTACCGGGCTGAGGAGGCACGTTGGTTGGGCAGGCCGGGAGCGTGCTGAAGATCTGGTACTGGGGCCGGAGACCGAACGCATCTTCTCGTCATCCTCCTCGGCCCACCCGAAATACCTCCTCAGTGCACATAAATAGAATCCCCAATTAGAGACAACTCACGACAGCTGTCTCTAATTGGGGATCACCAATAACCCAACCCTGGGTGTAAGGACCTGACCGTGGTCATCCCACTCCCCCTAGAGGGAGTCAGGGACCTGGCCTCGGTCAGACCCTTACAGGAACAGAGCAAATGGAATGGCATCAAACACCTGGAAACCATGTGTTTGATGTATTTGATACCATTCCACTGATTCCACTCCAGTCATTACCACGAGCCTGTTCTCCCCAATTAAGGTGCCACAAACTCATGTGTCATGTGGATGGAGAAGGCATTACTTTACAACGACCATCAGGGTGTACCCTTTCCATGTATACTAAATGTTTGCATTGCATTCTTTGTAAGTTTTGAATTTGAATTTCAAAAAGACAAGGACTGTAGCTTTGAAATTATGACTTACTATTTTCTGATCAACATTTGTTTTGGGGAAGGGGGGAGACAGGCAGAGGTTTGGCTAATATGTTCCATCTGGCTGTGCTGTGGGCTCCAGGGAAAGGAAAGTGGGGATACTAGTCAGTTGTATAACTGAATGCATTCAACTGAAATGTGTCTTCAGTATTTAACACAACCCAGGCCGAGCACAGCGCTCTCCCCCTCTCCCTAGCCCGCACCCCACCAAGTCTGGTTCAACTAAGCCCCTACATTCCTCCCCACATCGGGGCCCCTGGCCTGGGGCAAAAGGAAGGGTCGGGCCCCCTGCAACCTGGATCTACAGTACATGGGCTTAGGGGCTGGGATTGGGACGGTATGGATGTTCAACGTTGTGTCTCTATGTACTGTACGTACGTATCTCGGGAGGAGTGACATCATAGAAAAGTATTGAACACAAAGGTTTGCGAATAGCCTTATGATAGGTAGTTATTCCGCGCACCTGCCATTAACAGGAAATCATGTAGCCAGTTCACTTCACAAGCTATAAGTGCTCACATGCGATAGCACTAAGGAGGACAAGCATTTAATGACTGTGCTTTGGATGCAGCTGTAATTTTTTTGTGACTGATCTACTGTATAGCAGGAACCGTAATGAAGTCGTTTCATGGTGCAGGAGTGAATATAAAGACTACACCAGTCAGCCTTTTTGTATGATAAAGTGGTAATATTGCGATGACAGCCAGGTGGATGGTAGAAATGGGTTGAGAGTATACAGAATATCTCCTGCCAGTCCTCACTGTTATGCTCCTTTGGTTGAGAAGAATCCTATTCAGTTTTTTGTTCCTGAAGAGGGAAGCTTTGAGGCGATGATTACACCAATGACATTTTTCTCCATCTTGGAGAGCTTAATACCTCTATTGGCAAAAACTATTCTTCACACCCCCAATACATCTCATAAAAACAGTGGCAGGTAGCCTAGCGGTTAAGGAACTGAAAGGTCACTGGTTCGAATCCCAGAGCCAACTAGGTGAAAAATATGTTGATGTGCAATTAACTATAATTGCTGCTGTAAGTCGCTCTGGATAAGAGTGTCTGTCGATTCTTCTTCATTTTTTTCAACTGGCTGCCGTTCCATGATGATTTATAAGTCGGCACTCTACTGGTAGAAGAATGTATTATCTCTCAGTAATGGACATGGTGTTCCTCAGCAAGATCTGACTGTGCCCTTCTGATCTAATATTCCATCTATCGCTATCACTGAAGCTCTCTCTCTCTCTCTCTCTCTCTCTCTCTCCTCTCTTTCTATCTATATCTCTCTCTCTCTCTCTCTCTCTCTCTCTCTCTCTCTCCTCTCTTTCTATCTATATCTCTCCCACTCCATAGATTATTATTAATTTCCTGCTAGTTAAGTGTGAAGTGAACAAAGCCTCTTCTGAATTATTCACAGAGGAGAGAAATATTGAATATGGACAGAGAGTGGGAAAAGAGAGAGAGAGAGAGAGAGAGAGAGAGAGAGAGAGAGAGAGAGAGAGAGAGAGAGAGAGAGAGATAGAGAGAGAGAGAGAGAGAGAGAGAGGCCTCATATCCTCTATGGGCTTTTTGAAGTGGCTGTAGGTGCATGGATTAATATTAGATCTTTACCTGTATTCAGAGGCCCAGTGTTGAATGCATAATACCACAGCATTAGCATGGCACACTGGAGCACTGCTCAGCTCTTTCATGTTCTCCCTCCCCTCTTCTCCCCCTAGCATACTGTCCTATTCTCATCCACTGGCTTTGGTTTCTGTTTTAAAGACATAGGTGACTTTATTTTCAGATATGCATCCACACACATACTATTAGCCATTAGCCTTTATCAACCTTAAACAGCAAGCAAGCCAAGTAGGCTAATCATCCGGGTGCACGCACACACACACACACAAACAAGTCCTGGTTTTAGGAAAAAAGCACAGTGTTCTAAGTAGTCCATGGGGCGTTCTTTTAATCCATGTAAAACGACACCCACGAGTAACGGGTTCGGACATTTCATTGAGAGAGAACGGGGAGTACGGAGTTTCGCGGCCCGGTTTGAAATGAGCTAAACGCAAGGCAAGCAACAAGTGACTCTGTAGATTGCTAACATTAGGCTACATGATTGTCAGTAATAGTGAATAGTGAATAGTGAATCGTTGACAAGCATTTTCGCTACACCCCCGATAACATCTGCTAACCACGTGTACATGACCAATAACATTTGATTTTATTTGAATGGAGCTAGCTTTGCCCATTCAGCTAGCTATGCACCATCTCTTTTAGTTGCCAACTAACACACGTCATGTAGCTAAGTATCTCAATAGTACTTTTGTAAACACTTATATTACCACAATAAGCTAACGCTAGACGAAGCACACTACTAGACAGCTTCAGCCCAAATGGATTTATACATGTAAATATTCATGGGTGTGGGCTGATTAAAATGATATACAACATTATCCTATTAACTGTTTTCATAAAACCTATGGTACAATTCCATAGGTATGCCAATATATTTTAACCTAATATCTTAACGATGAGCAGCAAACCATTACACATGGTTAGTCTAAATTAAGATTGATTCTTACTATAGGGCCATAGCAGGTTTGTCTGTTACTAGAATATTAAAAGTAGCAAGTAATATAATTGGATTTTACTACATTGTAATACAGGGCATGTTTATAGTCCCCCATAGTGAAAACTGTTAATAGGATAACATTGTATATCATTTTAAAATGCCCCATCCATTAATATTTACATGTATAAAACCATTTTAAATGTTTAAAGATTAACTATTGCAATTATACATTGTAACACCTTCAGACACATTCTGGCACATTCTTATGACATTTCTGTGAATAATTTAACATCTTTATACACTGTGTACAAAACAACATTAGGAGCACCTCCTTTTGCCTCCCGAACAGCCTCAATTAGTCGGGGCATGGACTACAAGGTGCCGAAAGCGTTCCACAGGGATGCTGGCCCATGTTGACTCCAATGCTTCCCATAGTTGTGTAAAGTTGGCTGGATGTCCTTTGGGTGGTGGACCATTCTTGATACACACAGGAATCTGTTGAGCGTGAAAAACCCAGCAGCTTTGCTGTTCTTGAAACACTCAAACCGATGCGCCTGGCACCTACTACCATACCCCGTTCAAAGGCACTTAAATCTTTTGTCTTGCCCATTCACCCTCTGAATGGCACACATACACAATCAATGTCTCAATTGTCTCAAGGCTTAAAAATCTTTCTTTAACCTGTCTCCTCCCCCTCATATTCACTGATTGAAGTGGATTTAACAAGTGACATCAATAAGGGATCATAGTGTTCACCTGGATTCACCTGGTCAGTTTATGTCATGGAATGAGCTGTTCCTAATGTTTTGTACACTCAGTTTATATCTGGCACACCTGGCTCATTTGGTTGTGTATTCTAAATCACTATGAACATACTACAATTATATTTTCATACAGGTATGGTCATGCAAAATGGATCCTATAAGACCTAATTGAGTTGTTTGGCGGTTGGTTATATTATTCTTAAAAAATAAAAAATATTTTTAAAAAAGATCTAGAATCTCAAAGAATCCCATTGTCATGGCAACTGGGCCTGCTTTACTTTAAATTGTCCCTCCCTCAAATATATACAAATTGAGGGTAATAGAAGATCTTTTGTGGGGCGCAGATTTGTCATAAAAAACCCTCCGACTGACATTATTATTACTCACTTTTCTCCTCTTCCTCCACAGCAGCACTTCAACAAAGGATCGGACCCTTTTTGAAAAACATTTTTTGCCTAAAAGGACTTACCCAAATCTAACTGCCTGTAGCTCAGGACCTGAAGCAAGGATATGCATATTATTGATACCATTTGAAAGGAAACTTTGAAGTTTGTGTAAAGGTGAAAGTAATGTAGGAGAATATAACACATTAGATCTGGTAAAAGATAATACAAAGAAAAAAATGTGTTTTTATTTTTTGGGGGGGGGTGGGTTGTCACGTCATCTTTGAAATGCAAGAGAAAATACATAATATTACTTAGGAGTCCAGAAGCAATTTAGATGTTGGCCACTAGATGGCAGCAGTGTGTGTGCAAAGTTTTAGACATATCCAATGAACCATTGCATTTCTGTTCAAAATGTTGTATCAAGTCTGCCCAAATCTGCCTATTGGTTTATGAATACATTTTCAAGTACAAAACTGTGCATTCTCCTCAAACAATAGCATGGTATTCTTTCACTGTAATAGCTACTGTCAATTGGACAGTGCAGTTAGATTAACAAGAATTTAAGCTTTCTGTCCATATAAGATATGTCTATGTCCTGGGAAATGTTCTCGTTACTTACAACATCATGCTAATCACAATAGCGCACGTTATCTCAAGCGTCCCGAGGACGGGACACAATCCTGTAGAGGCTAAGCAGATCATATCCATGTGTGCATTATTTAAGCTTAGCGTTGCGGCTAACTCAAATTAAAAACCCATAGAGCAGCAACTCCTCCAGTTTCCCCTTTGAGGTGAGCAGCTCTGCAGCACTCTCTGATCTAGCAGTGGAAGGGTTACTATAGAGCAGCAACTCCTCCAGTTTCCCCTTTGAGGTGAGCAGCTCTGCAGCACTCTCTGATCTAGCAGTGGAAGGGTTACTGTCTAGGGATGTACATCTTTCCTTTTCAAGACGATTCGGTATGCATCTAGATACATGGTCTCTGATACGATACAGGAATGATACATTTTAGTTTGAAACAATTCAGCGTGATTCGGCTTGATTAGAGGTGATACGATTCGATGCACTAACATTTGTTACATAAACACATTAATTATTCCATTCTAAATTAAAATCTGCTGCTGATGGAGCTCATGAGCTGGGCCTCTCTGAGCTGGATCTGTCTGAGCTGGGCCTCTCTGAGCTGGATCTGTCTGAGCTGGATCTGTCTGAGCTGGGCCTCTCTGAGCTGGATCTGTCTGAGCTGGATCTGTCTGAGCTGGATCTGTCTGAGCTGGGCCTCTCTGAGCTGGATCTGTCTGAGCTGGATCTGTCTGGGCTGGATCTGTCTGAGCTGGGCCTTTCTGGGTTGGATCTGTCTGAGCTGACTTCTGTGTGTGTGTGTGTGTATATATAAATATGATGTATATGTCTATGGTGTATGTAGGCACCTGAGCTGAGCCATAAAGGAAACTGGGAATCTACCACCCTACTATTAGTTGACAGACTACAGTGAGATTCGCTTTGACCATGCAGTGTCCTTGATATGAAATGATCAACTTCAGCCTGTATATCTAATGACCATATACCGTACACTGATTGTTCAAAGCAAAAATACCAAAACTATTGCTGATGGTGAACCTGAACAACTAAAAGAAAATCGAACGTAAGCCCCAATCAGAATGCAGCCTGTGTTGGACAGCGTGCAAAACAGTTTGACTAGGCTACTGATTGATATTGCCTGGGGTTGTTCGGCACGCAAAGATCAATGACTGTCAACATAATTACATGCTCCTTATATTAAGCAAACCAGATAACAACATTTTATTTTTTATTTTACGCTCCAACACTCAGACATCATGTTCTCTTGATAAGTGTCGTGGAGCGAGTTGATTGAACAAGGCGCAGAGGGGAGTTGCAAGCAGACATGTTTATTATGTCAAAAAACTTACTACTACTACTACTACTACTACTACTACTACTACCACTACTACTACTACTACTACTACTACTACTACTACTACTACTACTACTACTACTACTACTACTACTACTACTACTACTACTACTACTACTACTACTACTACTACTACTACTACTACTACTACTACTACGTGTACAAAAGGAACACACACGATAAATCCCAATGTAGGTGGCCATACACTGAACTTAAATAGGATCCCAATTAGAGACAACGCAAGACAGCTGCCTCTAATTGGGGATCAACCAAACTCTCTAGAACTCCCATGTCAGGTCCTGACTGTGGCCTCTCGACTCCCATAGAGAAGTCAAGAGGCCTGCCTTCAGTCAGGACCTGACAATAAGTGGATGAATTAGGCTATTTTCCTGTCCTGCTAAGCATTCAAAATGTAATGAGTACTCTTGGGTGTCAGGGGAAATGTAAGGAGTAAAAAGTACATTATTTTCTTTAGAAATGTAGTGGAGTAAAAGTAAAAGTTGTCAAAAATCTAAATCGTAAAGTAAAGTACAGATACCCCAAAAAACGACTTAAGTAGTACTTTCAAGTATTTTCACTTACGCACTTTATACCACTGATTAAAGATACCTTAATATAAAATTACAAAAGTCAACCAGTAAAATACTACTTGTGTAAAATTCTAGTAGTATTTGGTTAAATATACTTAAGTATCAAAAGTAAAAGTAAAAGTATAAATCATTTCAAATTACTTATATTAAGCAAAGCAGATGGCATTTTTTTATTGATAGCCGGGGCACACTCCAACACTCCGACATAATTTACATGTGTGTTTAGTGAGTCAGCAGTAGAGATGACCAGGGATGTTCTCTTGATAAGTGCATGAATTGGACAAAATACTGTCGGGTGTCAGGGAAAATGTATGGAGTAAAAAGGATATTATTTTATTTAGGATTGTAAAGTAGAGATACCCCCCCAAAAAACGAGTTACGTAGTACTTTAAAGTACTTTAAAGTATTTTTACTTAAGTACTTTACACAACTGAACATTAGCGAACCAGCGATTCCTAATGGTTGAGTCAATCTCTGACTGATGCATGCTACATTTGGATTGACATTTGGGGTCCTGCAGATCAATCCCACTGGGCACAGACGTCAATTCAATGACTATTCTACATTGGTTCAAGTAATTTAATTGAAATTATGTGGAAACAACATTGATTCAACCAGTGTGCCAAGTAACAAAGTTGTCAGTAGTGTAAGTGAGTGGTGTCTTTATCCCCGGAACACACCCGATCCCAGGTATGTCCCATTTCGCTGACGACCCTCCCAGCTCCGCCCACCGACATCCTATTAAAGAAAAGAGTGGGAGGGTCGTCACCCCCGCCCCCCACCCCCCCGAATACCCGAGCTGACAAGGTGAAAAAACCTGTCGATGTGTCCTTGAGCAAGGCACTTAACCCTAATTTGCTCCAGGGGCTGAGCCTGTAGGTAGGCAGTCATTGTAAATAAGAATTTGTTCTTAACTGACTTGCCTAGTTAAATAAAGGTTAAATAAAGGTTAAATAAAGGTTAAATAAATATGGTTGGTGTAGACCACAATAGGTACTACACCCGACCCGACATACACCTCAAAGTGTTGTAGCGCCTATGTGAGTGCTAGTGCTTATTTTTCCACCACAGAGTAGTTCAACTGATAACGGTTACATTTCTTGGAAAATAAACTAACAACCTCCTCTCAACACCGGACACATCTGCCCCCACGTGACTCGCATCCACCTGCAAGGTGAATGACAAATCCACGCCAGCACCGGAGTTGAGGTAAGCAGCCTCTTCGCATCATCAAAAGCCTGCTGACAGAGAGGAGGCCAGACGTAAACCACCTTAGCTTTCAGCAAATCTGTCAGGGGAGCGACTACGGTAGAGAAGTTCAAATCATTCCCAAGAAACCCTTCAGTGAGACGCACCTCACCCTGCCCAACCACCTTACCAAGGTACGTAACGGTCGCCTGAGCACTCACACTTTGCCAGGTTGATAGTGAGGCGACCTGCTGCCAGGCGGTCGAACAAGGCTTGAATACGGGACAGACGCTCCTCCCAAGTATCTGCGTAAACCAGTACATCGTCCAGATAAACAGCGCACCGACCAGACCAGAGACAACCCTATTCATAAGTGGCAAGGGCATTACGGAGGCCGAAACTCATGACCGAATACGTACAGACCGGAGGGTGTAATAAAGGCAGAGATGTTGCGTCAGTGGCACCGGCCAATAGCCATTTAACAGGTCAAACCTGCTCACAAACTACTCCGACCTGATCAACGCAGTCCTTCATCCGAGGAAGAGGAAATTAATCTGGCTTAGTGACACGGTTTACCTTACGGTAGTCCGTACAAAACCTGTTTGTCCCATCCGGTTTACTGACCAAGATACAGGGAGAAGCCCAGCTGGAGAAAGAAGGCTCTGCAATATCATTCTCCAGCATGTACCTGATCTCAGCATCCTGAAGAAACTCTATAGAACCGCTGACGGTTTTCCTCACACCCAGATGTCCAGCAACGTTGCCGTGGGAAGTTTTCAACACCAACTCATGAAAACTTAACTGGTACAACAACCTGACTAATAGCCACCCCCACAAAACAACTACTATGAGGCACCCATTTTCTCATCAGGACATTTTCCTGGAGAAAATAGCAACTTTTCTAATGTGATTAGATCGGAGCATGGCACAGATAATGGGATAACAGGGAAATAGTAGTGGCAGATTTCTTTGTAACATTATCGTTAGCAGACGCAGTGACCAGGTCGACATCGCTCATGGAACGCGTCACAGTGCACGCAGAGAACACCTCTGGGAAACTCTGTGTGGTCTCATCAAGAATAATCCGATCACACAGCCCCTGGAAAGTCTTAACCCGCAGAGGTGGAACGCCAGCGATTAAACTGTGAAGATAACTCTTGCGCAAACTCAACATGAGTCTGTTTATCAGCCCTTTTTAAAGTTCTAAATCGTTGGCGGTAAGCCTCAGGAAACAATCTGTAACACAGCCATTTTAACCTTAGCATGCTTCCTGCACTTTACCTGTCAACACACACTGCAACATTAAAGTGCGAACAAACAACGAAAAGAACGTCTCAGGGTCCTTCTCATTACATTACCAATTCTAGAAGCTCTTGTTGCAGCTTGATTCTAGCGTGCTCCAAATCCTGTTTAAATTCCAATTCATGCTCAACACGATAATGCTCTAGCTGAAACACGATCATGCTCTAGCTGAAACAGAAGCAGTTCTTTCTGCTGTTCAAAAGAAAGACTACTAGGGCTAACAGACAGAGTGGCCATTGTAGCCAAACGGGGAGAAGGCTGGGGGGGGGGGGGGGGGGGGTGTCGAGTCCTCGGCAGATGCTGCCCCAGTGGTAACTCCATTAGATTGACCTTAAATATCAACCTAACATAATTTTTGGAGCATTTATTTCTAATTTCAACCTGGTAAATTTATTAAATAAAGTAAACTATATACAAGTAACAATGGTGTGTGTAGTCAGTAGTGTAAGTGAATGGATGCATGCATGCATAGAAGGTGCCACAATAAACACAAAGAATGCCCCCAGTCCGCAAAAACACTTTTTTAACTTTAGTAAATATTACAGTATTTATTTTCCTATACCCTGCCCATTCCCCTCCCCCATATCGCAATAATTGAGAAAGCTATGTGCCAAGTATAGACTATATATTGTGTTCCCTACAGGTTATAGAAAAGAGCAAAATCTGTGAACTATCTTTTCAGACCCAGAGAGTATTCGCTTATGTTTCAGTCGTCATTGAACCCTTCGTCCCCCTTGTGTTCTGACCCTTCGGGTGGATGGGGGGGCAGGAACGTAGTGGTCCGCTCGAATGTAGCGGTAGTCGTTTTGTTGGCGACATACTTTACATTTATTTTGACCGCGGTAGGTATTGGTATTGTAAGCTGAACGAAGCCTATGATAGTAAGCTTGGGGGTGTTCATTCCAAGCTTGTTTGACCGTGTTTGCGAGTCACAGAACCACTGAATTCTATTATCAAAGCTGTGGCAAGTTTAGGATAGTCGTTTTGCATGTGTTGCTGTTGGATACAAATGAACCTTATCACGTGTCTATTCAACGTTCGCTTTAACAGGTAAAGCCTGTCAGCAGCCGTAGCATTCGGGTAGCCATCCAAGGCATCCTCTATGTCTGCTAGGAACATCTCAGTGTCATTTGGCTGGCCTGGAACGGGGTCAAAGGTGTGGAAGTTTTTGACAAGTTTGTCAAGGCGTTCCTTGCAAAGTGCGCAGGGAGCGTCTACTTCATCCTGTGTAGGGTTGTGGGCCAAAAGGTTAAGAGGAGAATTATGGGCCGAAAGCCAAGAGGAGTAGCCAAGCATTGGCTTTGATGGCAAGGAGACACCATATTACCCTAGACCAAATGGCCAAGAGGAGAAGACTGAGGGACAACTGCAAGAGGCAAAGTCTGAAACCTTCTGTTGTCTTCACTCCTCTGAGTACCTAGCTCCGGTCGCGGGCTAGGCTGCTCTGTTGGGTAGTCACTCTGTAGCGCGTGACAGGTATGGAGTTCCTCCAGATGGTACTAAGGGTGGTATTCTGCTGCATAGCAGAGTCCACTTGGGCGCTTAGAGTACTTATTTCAGACACATGAGTGTCACACTTGCTATGTTCGGCCTCGTACTTATCTGACATGGTTTGCATGCAGAGGTCATGAGTACGGTGCGAGAGGTTCAGTGATGAGATTTCCTCCGCTTGCTTAGAAATCAATATTTCCATCTTCATCTTCTGAGTTCTGTCATCATTCAGTTGGTCGGTGACTTCAGTGAGTTCTGCTGATTCCTCATCCAACTGGGTCATTGTGTTCATTAACTGATCGTCTTTGGTCTGCAGCATTTGGATCAGAACATTGTTACTTTGAGTAACGTTCAATAAAACTACATGTATGTTACAAAGTTGCGCACTCCTGTTTGTAGTAAACTCGTCAGATTTATCAAGTTTGGCGTGGACTTTGTCGTATTTAGTGTTGGCTAAAACAAGTTGTTCCTGAAGAAGAAGATTTTGTCGAAGAGTTTGTGTTCGTTCGTCGTCATAAGTTTTTGCAATTACTTTAAATTGTTCAATTGCCAAAGCAGTTCCACAGCTAGCAAGATTTTTCCCTTTCCTGCTTTTGTCATTAGTTTCCCGGTTCTCTCCACCTGTCCCTTCATGTCTACCGTTTCCTGCTCGTGCTTCATCTGTGCACTGCGGTATTGGACCGATGCCAATCTCAGATGGCTAGACATCAGGGACAGAGAACCTTTACAAGGCCTGTGCCGGATGCTTGATTTTGGAGAGCGTTTTTCCCAAATTACATAGTTAGGGTTGGTATCGCTAATTAACAGGGGATTGGGTACCACCCCCTCTGATTGCTTGCACATTATTAGAAAAATTGAGTGGAAAAATGTTCCTAATTTTTTTCAAAGTTTTGGGTTTTGAGTCATTGGAAGCTGCAAAAATGATTTGTATCTATTTATAGACGTTAATGAACCATCACTACTGCATCAGTAATGTGGGAGTTGGAGGTGAATGAATTTGCAAAAGCAAATTGAATTGATTAATCAATGATAATGATTCATCATACCCGGATAGGCTATCTGGGGATTAAACTTTTAATTAGCCTGAGAAGTTAATACAGAAAGTTAATACAGACATTTTTTTAAATGTCTCATTCATAAAAAACAATCAATTTGAATGTTATTCAAAAGGTCCACCTGAAAAGGGTTGGAAGGCAATTGAACAACCTAGTTTAATTGAATATGACAACGATATCCAATCAGTTGAGACTGGTTGGATATCATAAGCGTAACCACTTGCTACCAGTGAGCGACAATGGTGTACCTAAATGAAAAAAAATCTCTATATATTTGTCACGTTCGGGTGTGTAGAGAGACCAAGGCGCAGCGTATCGATAGTTCGACATGTTTATTGAACTGAACTAGCGAACTATACAAAATAACAAATGATAATAATAAAGACAACACACGTAGCACGACACGAGACAATATACAACAATGAACCACGCCAACGGAGTGGAACACAGACATATAAGTAAGATCCCTAATTAGAGGTAATGCATAGCAGCTGCCTCTAATTAGGGATCCCACACACACACACCAGACAGAAATAGAAATGATAGATCTGCCAGACTCTGACCATAGAAATATAGAGAAGCAAAGCTTCTCTATGGCCAGAGCCTGACAATATTATTTTTTTTTACTTAAAGAAATTTGATTTTCTACCACCATGGGTCATTGATCCCTAAGGCTGAAGCCACATGGGATTCCCGTGCATTCGGGACTTCCGTCAATACTGGAACAGTACTGGGTATTTGGTTCTAATTAGCTTTTAAAACCAAACAAATTGATTAGTCAATGATAATGATTAATCATACCTGTATAGGCTATCTGGGGATTAAACCAATTAACCTGAGATGTTGCTTCATCTATGATTAACATGGAAAAGTTTAAAATGTCTCTTTTAATTAGAAGAACCTGAAAAGGTATATTCAACTATTTAATTTAAATTGAATGAGACAATGACATCCAGTCAATTCAGGCAGGATTATCATAAGTGTCTCCGTGGTTACACTATGAGAACACGTTTTAAAATAGAAAATATCTTACTTGCGGTTCTTTACCACTAGAAGTCACAGAGCTGAACTCGAACGGAACTACAATGGCGGAACTCTTCCGTCGCCCAAGAGGGGAGAGTTTAGCAGTGACACAGGAAACAAAATGGCTGCTATTCCTTTATTAGCTTTTAGCATCTTGTGCACAAGCTAGCTATTCTTATACTGTTAACCACAGCAGAAAGGATCTCATACAATACGAAAGGGTTAAGGTGGGTCTCACCTTAACCCATTCGACATACTCTTTGCTAGCATATTACCAGATCTATCCTCAACGTTCTACCATTACTGATCTTGCTCTACAAATTCATATTGACTAACAGAAATAGTACCGTTTGGCTTAACGGACTAAATCTGGAATTTAACAACTCCTTACTCTGACGTTATCAGATACACAACACCGGAAGCACCTCCACTCTCGTTCCAATCGAAGCACACACACAAGAATTCTGCCTTACTCTATTCGCATACAACACAGTCTTTTTGTATAGCAATCTGTTTGCACAAATCATATATATCAAATTCAACAGTAAAATCTTGTTCTATCTTAAACTCCTCACACGGGGCACCAATAATGTCAAGTCTTGACTATCATTAAAGGTTAAGACTGTTATACTATCAAATCGATTCTCTAGGTTTAATGATTCTGTGATTTAAACTACACCTAAACATTAATTAACTAGGAAGTCGGGGAACCACTGGAATCTGTCGTTTACAGAGTTACCAATTCCAGACAATAACTCTTCGGATAATTTATATCTATTTTGATAACAGTTGTTTTTTAATGAATTTCACCTTATAGCGATCAGTCTCATTCTCATTCAGTCATAAAATCCTAGTTTGCATGAACCCAGTTTTACTTATGAATCATCCATACACAAATTGGCTCAATTATTTATTTACTAGCTAATTAAACAATTACAGAATATACAAATACAATACATAATAACATTATAACACGATAGATTCAGAGAGGAAAGGAGAAAAGACACAGAATTTGGCTTCTATCAGACATGGGAAACTAATGACACATGACTAAATATGCACTTTAACAATCGCTTGTTCGGACAAAGGAATGTAATCAGTATTTATGTGAAGCTGGCTTCGATAGCTCGTTGATATCATGGTCTGCCCAGTCGATGTCGCCATGGTCGCTTTGTAGAATCTTCCGGGTCGTCGTGGGAGAGGTTCACGTGGTCTGAGAGGTTCATCTCACTCTGAAGATGCGTCCGCGGTGGTCAGTATTCTCGTACTAGATTTGCGCACAGGTTCAGCTGCAGTCTGACATATGCTGATCTAGGATGCACTTCTTCTTTAGTGAAATAGTTTAAATTAAATGGCCTCGACACGAGTTACCATTAAACAAACACTTTTCATTTTAGAAGGCTTAAATCAAATTGTAATCTTTTCAAAAGTATTCTTACACTCAGTTACACATTTTATCCAACCTTCAGATGCAAGCCTCATAATTGAGGGACCTTTATACAGAGTTAGGGTAAAGTGACTGTATTGTCTTTCCTGAGAGAGAGAGAGAGAGAGAGAGAGAGAGAGAGAGAGAGAGAGAGAGATTGTCTGATTGTCTTGTTTGTGACAATCTTGATTATAAGTGTTTTTACGATGTTGTTATTGATATTGTTAATATCATAGAAGTACATTGCTATGTCAATCAATTGAAATGTAATTGAGAGAGAGAAAGATGAGCAGAGCATTCCCTGCCTTCCTGTCTGTCACTCCTCTCCTCTCCTCTCCTCAGATCCGGGCTAATGTATTCACGAATCTAGGATCCCGTGCTAATCAGCCACACTTTCCCTCTCTCACTTCTTTCTCTCTCTCTCTCCCTTTATCTTCCCCAACCAGGTGGCTTTGTAGCAGTGCGGGATAATTACAATTATGCAAATTAGATAATCCTACAAGACAAATCCCTCCCCCTTAACGAGGACCCCTCCCTGGCTTTTTGTGTAATGAAGTATTTCCCCCCAAATAAAATACTTGTCAGTCGTCTGAGAAGATATGCCAGCCAGGCATTAAGATCAGTGTTTTATGCACTACACTCTTAGAAAAGAGGGTTCCAAAAGGGTTCTTCGGCTGTCCCCATAGGAGAACCCTTTTTGGTTGCAGGTAGAAACCTTTTGGGTTCCAGGTAGAACCCTCTTGTAAAAAGGAACCAAAAAGGGTTCTCCTATGAGGAAAGCTGAAGAACCCTTTAAGGTTGTAGATAGTAACTTTTTTCCCTAAGAGTGTATTTAGGGAGTGTGTTGCTGTCTGAAAACTATCCAATTGATAAACTGCCAGTAGTGAATAACTCCAATATATTAATGAATAGTGAAATGGATATTTGAATTGTCTTTTAAACATTTATGACATGGTTGCTATTCAAATCATGTACTGTAGCTGCAGTTCAAAGGCAGGCTGGCATTTCTGTTTCATGTGTGTTCCAACTACCAATCAATGGAGTGGAACTAATATCTCTCTCTCTCTCTCTCTCTCGGGTTTTCTGCCACTGTTTAGAGCCAAATAACATTCTCCGTTTTCTTTCCAATGTAACTTTTTGTTTCTTCATGATTTGGTTGGGTCTAATTGTGTTGCTGTCCTGGGGCTTTATGGGGTTGTAAGGATCTATGTTCAGAGAGGTCTCTGGAAACCTTTATGGTGTCCAGGTTTAGTGTGCAGAGACCTCTCTGGATAACTATATGTTGAATTTGTGGTTGCTCCCCAATTAGAGGCAGCTGCGCCGCATTGCCTCTAATTGGGGAGCCTATTAAAGTTGAGTGGTTTTCCACCTGGGTGTGGGTCTTTGTGTTTGTTCCTTTCTTGCACACCAGTTCATGGTTGCGTGCGTGCGTGCCTGTTGTTGTTGTTGTTGTTGTTGTTGTTGTTGTTGTTGTTGTTGTTGTTGTTGTTGTTGTTGTTGTTGTTGTTAAAGGTGTTACTTCTCACTACTGCTCAGTGCCTCGGGTCCTCCCTATGCAGCGTGACAGGGGTCTGTTTGTTTTTGTGAACAGAGCCCCAGGACCAGCTTGCTTAGGGGGCTCTTCTCCAGGTTAATGGCTTTGTTATGGAAGGTTTGGGAATCACTTCCTTTTAGGTGCTTGTAGAATTTACAGCTCTTTTCTGGATTCTGATCATAAGCGGGTATCGGCCTAATTCTGCACTGAATGCATTATTTGCTGTGGTGACCCATCATTCAGGGCATTTTTGGGGGGGGGGGGTTGCCTGATTTTGGCATTAAGATGTGTCATATATCAGTTTGCAAACAATAATTGAGTTAAAATAATTGAGTTAATAAAGCCGCATACAAACATGATCTCTTTTTTGTTTTCTTGAGTAAAGCAGCTCCAAAATGCAGGTGTTTCAGCCTAGCTCAGTGCTTTCTGTGGTGGAGGGCCAGCCAGCTGCAAATACAGAGTGTAGGTGTTGGTAATGTTCTCTAGTTGTGTCGTGATTAGCTCAGTGTTCTGTCACTCGTGGGGACAGTACGTACCCGCCACATCTAAGGGTAGAGCTTGAAAATTCAAGCCCCTTGGGTGCTGCCATAGTTACATTAGAAGTGCCCATCCAAGAAGGCTCAAGGTCATTGGCCACAGATAAAATGACGTCAAATCACATCTGTTTGGGAGCAACAATCCGCTGTTTGCTGTAATCTGGAAGGTTTCATGGTGGAGGTGAGGAAGGTGTTCAATTCTCCGGTGACCGGGAGAGAGGTGGCCCGAAAACTACTTGGATTACGTCAAGACTCCTGTAGTGTGGCAGACTACGCAGTAGATTTTCGCACGTTGGCTTTCGAGAGTGCCTGGAATCCGGAGTCCCTGTTCGATACCTTCCTTCACGGACTATCAGAGGAGATAAAAGACGTGCTCGCTGCTCGGGAGTTACCTTTGGACCTCGATTCCCTCAACGCCCTTACCATTAGGATTGATGGACGACGTCTACGGGGACGAAGGAGGGAGAGGAGGCCTGGTCTCAGTTACACTCGCTCATCCACCGCTGCTTGCTCACCACCGAAGAAGTCCGTAAGTCCCCGATGTCTGTATTTCTGAGCTGAGCCGAAGCCACCCGAGTGCCCTCGGGAATCATCGGTGACGGGCGACTCGTTTAATATTGGGGCCTATGCAACTGGGCAGAGCTAGATTATCGCCTAAGGAATGTTCACTTAGGCTGAGCTCCAACTGTTGTCTGTATTGTGGTGCTGTGGGGCATTACATAGCCATCTGCCCAGTAAAAGACCAGGCTCATCAGTAGGTACGAGTACGCTGGTGGGCCAGACTGGGAGTTTGCCCCCTTTCATGTTTTCCTGCTGTATTGCGACCAGTCTAAATCTCTCTGGGTGCTCATTGACTCTGGGGCAGATGAGAGTTTTATGGACCCTACTCTGGTATTGGAGCTGTGTATCTCTACACAACTCCTCTCCGTTCCCATGGACGCCAGAGCACTGGATGGACACTCTACTGGCAGAGTCACGCAAAGCACAGTTCCCATTAACCTACAGCTTCTCCTCACAGAATCTCCCCACGTCCATGTTTGTTTTGGGATTTTCATGGCTCCAGAGGCACAACCCCGTTTATTGACTGGACTATGGGTTCAATCCTGGGTTGGAGCTCACATTGCCTTAAGGCAGTGTAGCCTCCCCCGGGACGTCCTCCTACGGATTTAGGTAAAGACCCGGATTTCTCTGCCGTTCCCGCAGAGTACCAGGACCTCCTGGAGGTTTTCAGCAAGGCCTACCTCCCTTCCTCCGCATCTTTGTGGAAAAGAAAGACAAGACCCTGCCTTCATGTATTGACTACCGGGGCCTTAATGACATCATGGTCAATAATTGTTACACTCTACCACTCCTCTCCTTGGCATTCGAACCCCTCCAGGGGGCTACCATCCTTTCCAAGTTGGACCTTCGGAATGCCTACCACCTTGTTCGTATACACAAAGGAGATGAGTGGAAGACAGCCTTCAACACTTCCAGTGGATACTATGAGTACCTGGCTCCCGCTGTGTTCCAGGCCCTGGTCAGCGATGTACTCCGTGACATGTTGAATCGATTTGTGTTTGTCTACATCGACGACATCCTTGTTTTCTCCTGTTCTGCCCAAGAACACGTCCTCCATGTACGACAAGTCCTTCAGTGCCTCCTGGAGAACCAGTTGCTCATGAAAGCAGAGAAGTGTGAGATTCACAGCTCTACTATCCCCTTTCTGGGATAGGTCATTGCTGAAGGGAATGTTCAGATGGACCCTGAAAAGGTGAGAGCGGTGGTGGATTGGCCTCAACCCACATCCAGAGTGCAGCTGCAACGTTTCCTGGGGTTTGATAATTTCTACCGCCGCTTCATTCGGGGCTACAGCACCCTGACGACTCCCCTCTCTGCACTCACTTTTCCCAAGGTCCCATTCACATGGTCCCCAGCTGTTAACAGGGCATTTGTGGACCTTAGGCATCGGTTCACTACAGCCCCCATCCTCGTCCATCTGGACCCGTCCCATCAGTTTGTGGTTGAGGTCGATGCTTCTGATGTTGGAGTGGGGGCCGTCTTGTCCCAGCGGTCTGCCGAGGACCAAAAGCTTCATCCCTGTGCTTTCCTGTCGCATCGTTTCAACTCTGCAGAGAAAACTACGATGTCGGTAACCCGGAACTTCTGGAGGTCAAGATGGCGCTGGAGGAGTGGAGGCACTGGCTGGAAGGGGCGGAACATAAATTTTTGGTTTGGACTGACAATAAGAAATTGGAATATCGCCGCACAACCAAGCGCCTTAACTCTAGGCAGGCCCATTGGGCTCTGTTATTCACCAGGTTCAACTTCACCATCTCCTACCGCCCAGGGTCCAAGAATGTGAAGCCAGACGCCCTCTCTGGCCTGTACAGTTCCGCTGCCACACCCTCTGACTCTGAGACCATCCTCCCTACCTCATGTCTTGCAGCTTCTGTTGTCTGGGGTATTGAGACCCTGGGCCGCAAGGCACAACGCTCTCGGCTAACTGGATGTTTGTCCCTGATTCACCCCAGTCTCAGGTCCTGGAATGGGCTCATTCCTCCAGGCTCACCTGTCATCCTCATCGCCCCTGGTCCCATATTTCCCTGGATTTTGTCACTGGGCTTCCTCCGTCAGATAGAAAAACCGCAATCCTGACAGTAGTGGATAGGTTCCCCAAAGCCGCCCATTTCACCCATCTCCCAAAGTTACTTTCAGTCAAGGAGACAGCCCAGCTCCCTGTCGACATTGTTTCTGATCGTGGTCCTCAATTCTCGGCACGATTCTGGAAGGTGTTCTGCACCCTTATTGGGTTGTCGGCCAGCCTGTCCTCTGGGTTTCATCCCCAGGCCAATGGCCGGTCAGAGCGACCAACCCCACCACCTGGAGCCAGCACCCTCTGTATACACCCTACTTGTGTCATGTGTCTAAGATTAAGACCTTGTCTCACAGCCCTTTGTCATCTCTCTCCAGGCCCATCCCTCCTCCCCGTGTCATCGATGGACATCCGGCGTACACGGTGAGATGCCTCCTGAGTGTTCGACCACGGGGCAGTACCTGGTTGACTGGGAGGGTTATGGCCCAGAGGAGAGGTGCTGGGTCCCTGCTAAAAACATCCTGGACCCGGCCCTCATCACCGACTTTTACCGCCGGCACCCCGGTCAACCAGGTATGGGCCCAGGTAGGACACCAGGTGGCGTCCCTAGTGTCTTTGTGATTGTCTCCACCCCCCTCCAGGTGTCGCCCATCTTCCCCATTATCCCCAGTGTATTTGTACCTGTGTTCTTTGTTTGTCTGTTGCCAGTTCGTCTTGTCTTGCCAAGGCAACCAGCGTGTTTTTCCCAGTCTCTGTTTTTTCTAGTCCACCCGGTACTGACCATTCAGCCTGCCCTGACACTGAGCCCGCCTGCCTGACCATTCAGCCTGCCCTGTACCTCCAGCCTGCCTGCCACCCTGTACCTCCTGGACTCTAACTTGGTCCTCGACCAGCCTCTTGCCTGCCCCTTGTTTCTTAATAAATATTAGAGACTCAAACCATCTGCCTCCTGAGTCTGCATCTGGGTCTCGCCCTGTGTTATACCTACTGGCAAATCCTTTTTAATTCTTGTCATATGAAGATAAATAATGAAGAGAAATTATAAATAAAACGTATCGGTGCTCATAGTCCATTGGACATAAACATTACACAACAAGTTGGAAATCGCAAATTCAACAATGAGTGGTTAGGAAGGAATCAGTGACAGTGGAAAACTGCAAGCATTGCAAAGCTATCACTAGCCTGCTATTCAGTGGAGTGGCTGTGTGGTTCCAGGTTAAAAATGATTAACATTCAACATTGGCAATGCTATCAATGAAACATGATTTGTGCAATGCTCAAAACTACTGTTAACTTGGAACTGCGAAAACTTTACTTCAGTGAGTTCAAGACAACTGGGAAGTCAGGAATAAATGAGCTACGACTGGGAAAATGGGTTTTGAACGGTCATCCAACTCTTTTGAATTGTAAATCCAGCCTCTTTCTAGAACTACTACCTGAAGATCAATGACATCATCATGATTCAACCTTGTTTTTTTCTGAGTTCCCAATTGTCTTGAAAGCACCATAAATCCAGAGAATGCCAGACTTTGATGACAACATTTGCCCACAAAGGACCGCCGCACCACCTTCCTGTTCAAGTGACCACAGCACAAGGTGAGTCCAAAAATGTATTTTATGCTGCTGCATAAATACTGTAATATCCCAGGGGGGCATTTGCATAATGTAGCTAAGAAAGTAATACTAAGTGTATGTTGTGTACTAAGCTGTTGTACCACCCCATGTACCTCACCCTAATAATTTGGTCTATATCCCCCTCCTAATTTCACCTACTGATCTGACTTGGTGGTGCACATGTAGCCTATAACCTGTTTTAGAGAAATGTAATCATCTAATATTTTAAGAGCTTTCATTGTCTGTTTATATGCCCCCTTTATTTATCCTACGGTTCTGACTTGGTGTACAGGGAGAACACTGTAAGAACGGCTCATGTTCTGAATTCTGTCAAATAGTTATATTGACTAGTCTGTCCTAGCTCGCTCATTAATGTCTTCATCTAAATTACAGATTGCCTCTTATCCGCTTGTCGTCCCCTTATGCCATAGTTTGTACATCTCAATTGTCAGCAGAAACCACATTTGTTTAAGCAAGTCAGACATGTTTTTTAAAAGGCAGTAAATGAGGCTGAATTAACTGTTTCGCTGCCAGACAAGGCTCCGCTGATAGCCAGGTGATTATTATGTTGTACATGCAGAGTCTCAATTTGGTGTTTGTCCCATTTAGTGAATTCTTGGTTGGTGAGCTGACCCCAGACCTCACAAACATAAAGGGCAATGGGTTCTATTCGGTAGATACTGATTGGTAGGTCAAATGTTATGTTCCTTCACAAAAGTGAAATAAACAATAAAAATGAACCATAAACATTACACTCACAGAAGTTCCAAAATAATAAAGAGATTTCAAATATATCATCTTATGTCTTTATACAATGTTGTAACAATGTGCAAATAGTTAAAGTACACAAGGGAAAATAAATAAACATAAATATGGGTTGTATTTACAATGGTGTTTGTTCTTCACTGGTTGCCCTTTTCTTGTGGCAACAGGTCACACATCTTGCTGCTGTGATTGGACACTGTGGTATTTCACCCAATAGACTGCTTAGTTTTTTCTTTATCACTTTGGGAAATAAATTGCATCTTCCACTTTCATCTGTTAGACCTAAATGTCAAATTGTGGGAAATCGGATTGCTGTCTTTGGTGCTGAATCCGCTTGTAGCCTAGGCTATTTGTCTGTTCATTTATTTACCTTTCACGTGGTAAAGTCACTAACAGGCCATGTCAGGCAATGGTAGGCTAACCTTAGTATAACATTTGCGCAATGTCCAATTGTTCATGGCTCGAACACGCAGTGCATTTTTGAAACACGAATGCAATGTGTGTAGACAAATATTTCCATGTTGAAACCAATAAAAAAAACTACATTGGCTACATGTTTGTTATAACTAGGCCTATTGTAGGGTTAGTATATAGGGTACTAGGGGGTAACTAGCCCTCTGGTGTAACTGTCATCGTCGTCCCCCCCTCCTCTGTCATCACAACTTTTCAACAAAACGAGACAATGACTTGCCCAGTTAACTCTAGTTTATGCTAACTTGCTAGCTAGAAACTTCCCTAACAGTAAATGCTAGCCAACTAGCTTGTTAGCATAAGCTGCTAGGAGTGCTAGCTAGCAACCTTACTACCAGATCATCTGATGTAAAATACATTAAAAACGATAACATAACTTAACTGCAGTTGTTTCCTCTAGTGACTGACAGCTTTGCAGTTAATTCAACTTTATAGCCTTTTAGCTATTTTACACAGCATTTTATTTCATATAGCTAGATAGCTAGCTATGTTTTTAAGAGAGAGCTTTTCAATTGGCATCTCTCCCCTTTTTCAGTCACAGGTGGGGATAGGATTAGTCATTTTAAAGACTAATGTGATTTAAAATCTTGCATTATTCAAATAATATTTAGTGCAATTGTACATAAGGGATTGTATGGAAAAGGAACAGCAAAGAAATAACAAATAAAATAAATGAATTTTATTTAAATAATTAAAACAAGACAACTAGACTTAGCTTTTAAGTATTACTTACTAAATAATTTCGAAATAATTATATTTTAACATATATTTAAACCCTATGCCATAATCTTCTACCGGGGTACCTTGCAACCCAAACGTATTAGAAAGATTCACTGTCCATGGGTTTATGGTGAGAACATACTGCACATGGCTCGTATGCAATGCAATTTCGTCTGCTATATCTGGAGAAGTGCAAATATGATCTGTAAGATGGTTCCATTATGTTTATAAAACATTACACTTGTGATCAGTAGGCTAGAACGGTGGGTGGACATTTCCCCCTTTGTCTTTATACTGGATCTTTATCCAGCTCCTGTGAAAAGTCTGTATTATATGCAATGATGGTGCCTATAACTGTATTTAGACATAGCCTATTTAAAACAAGTTATTTTGTTTTTATTCGAATTTGATTAGAATTATTCACTGGCCTTTAGGCCTCATCAATAGCCTAGTGAATTTAATCTTTCTTATTGACTACGTTTGGCATGTCCATGTGCAGACCTGCAATTTACAGTAGGCCTAGCTCCTATATCAGTGTGAATGTTATAGCCTTTGTTTAACCATGTACTTCCAATGCAATTAGAACAATGTGGACTGCAAACATTTTTAAAATATTTAGCAATTATGGGGCAGGCTATTTAACAAAAAAATAACTCAGCCAGCTACTGCACCCATAATTCCAGTTGTAAAAATAGCTTGTGCATGCACGTAACCTAGAGCTAGGCGATATTGACCAAAATCCATATCACGATAAATTTAGTGATTTATCACGATAATGATCAATTGAACGATACATTTATAACATTAATGTGCACCACAGTTAATTTTTAAATTACACTTAAAACGAATACTACCACTTTGAATGTTGTAGCTATCAATTGTCTCATTAACATATGCACACACACACACACACACACACACACACACACACACACACACATACTGAGAATGCAGATGTAGCACTCTCCCCAAGCAGGTGTGAAGCAGAGAGCTGTCTGTCTCTATGTTCGAATCCTCTCCATTAATAAACACCTCTCCCTGACATTAAAACTCAGATGAGGTCTCCTCACTGTGGCCTGGAGAGGAGAGGAGAGGAGAGGAGAGGAGAGGAGAGGAGAGACATTTTCCTGTACTGCCTTTGTTAAAATGCATAGATATTTCGCCATGGTTTGTTTTACTGTTAAAATATATGCTACTGTGCATATATTTGACCCTTCTTCAGCAAACATCCTTCTGTTTGGAAGTGTCTAAAAGCATCTCACAACTATGAAAACATCTGACAGGTTCTCAGGCCAAGGACACAAAAACAGACATCCCATTCATGCTGCGTGTCTGTGCTCTCCATCTGCCCACCATCTGACTCCCCTGGCCCCTGCTCTGGCCCTCCCACAGCAGGCTCTGAGGAGTGGGGCTGGGACTGAGGCTGGGACTTCTCTCCCTATCTGGGACTGGGACAGGCAAACACTAATCAGATCACTGAGAATGGGAAAGAGGCTAGTTCCAGGCTACACTCTTAGAAAAATAGGGGTCCAAAAGGGTTCTTTGGCTGTCCCTATTTACAGGTACAGTAGAACCCTTTTTGGTTCCAGGTAGAACTATTTTGGGTTCCATGTAGAACCCTCTGTGGAAAGGGTTTTACATGTAACCCAAAAGGTTTCTAACTGGAACCAAAAGGGTTGTACATTGAATCAAAAAGGGTTCTTCAAAGGGTTCTCCTATGGGGACAGCCGAAGAACTGTTCAAGGTTCTAGATTGCACTTTTTTTTAATAAAGAGTGTATATCCAGATAGACAGAAAAACCTCCTCCCCTCCCTCCTTACCTTTGACAATGGATGGTAGCTACAGTATAAGAGCAAAATGTTGGAGACATATAGATAGAGCATCCACCATATTTGTGTCAGATACCCAGTCCTGGTCAGTGTTACTTTTTATCATCCAGATTAAAGAGAGACTACAGTTGAAAATTATCTGGCTGGCTAATTTCTGGCATATTGATAGAAATGCTGACTAAATTGAATAAAGTAGCCTAATGTAAAATCCTGATTAAGACATGGCTTCATTGTTGAAAATGTTCCAAAGGTCAAAGAAACCGTGATGACTGGAAGAAGGCTAATAGGGTGTTCACGTGATATAGGAGTTATCGGAAGTTTGGAGTTCCGACTGGGAAGTTTCACTTGAATGACTCTCCAAGTTGTAATTCTAAGTGGGAAACTCAGAGAAAATCTTGTTACCCGAGTTGCCGACCTTTCACCTTTTCAAACAAAAGATGACCACAAATCCGTTTTTGACAATTACAAACTTATCAATGTGGATAATATGGAGCTAATTAGACTTTTGGTCAATGTTAAGCACACTAGCTAACCTTTTTAGCGTAAAAGACGATTTATGCGTGATCCACCAATGTGGTCCGGAGGCTCCGTACGGAATTGTACGGAATTGTACCTCATCGCTGTACGCCTCCCAGATGTTGTAACAATGCGGAGAGCTCCGTATAGCGCCATATAGTTCCGCATGAACATGATTTGTATGACGGTAGGTGGTGGCGGTATAAACACAAACTCACTTCTTTGACAACTTCCTTCACAACAGCTCTGCGAAGTGCAAGAAGTATGAATGCCCTGACTTCTACAGAGGCCGTTTTGTAGTAAATGTGGCAAATGAAGCCCCGGATTGACCATAAATTGGCTTTATGGCTTGTAGTTGAAGAATCTGACAAGGTGCCATCAGTGCATTCAACTGTAAACTTCAATTGAAATGTTGAGACTCTGCATAACTCATAAGGGGATATAAAATAAATAAAAAGGTGTAAGTGAATGGTGACACCTCCACACACTACATCATGGCAGCTCTGACTGATCTTCTACAAGGAAGCCAATTAAAATACAGGTATGGATGCATGTCACAATAAAAGTCCTATAAGCATAGAAACATCCCATTCCAGTCTCACTTATCAAGCTAGCTACAACATTACTGTTTGAAGAATTTCATAATTGGCCGACTTCAAAAGCACTTGAACACAATCATGTCGAACTTAGGACTTCCCATTTCTCTGTTTCCTACTTTCCATGAGCACATGAGTTCCCCAAAAGACCTCAGCTGGGTCAGAATTAGGTTGTTTTCCCTGCTCAGACGTTGCATGCATCAACCAATGGTTGCGTGCCACGTCATCGACTGTGCAGTTGCCAGTTGGGCACCAAATTTCTACAATATATGGGTCATTCCTGGGATTCGGTAATATTTCAACTTGGACTTTTTAAATTTTTGAACTACATATGATTACATTTCTAAATACCCCACATTATTAGGCACATATCAAACCTTCAAAAAATCATATTTTCCCATCTCAGGCATTAAAGACTTTTTATTATTTTCAGTTTTTGTCAGATTTGTACACCTTTTATTCTCAACCCCGTAACGGACAAAATTTAAGTAGTTTAAACAGGATTTTATACAAAACTTGTTATAAAACAAACATCTACCTACTGCTCATGTGTCCCTCATACCAATTCAATGACTTCAAATGTAACATTTATGATAATTTTCACATTTGTATGTGATGGAAGTTACAAATATCCAAATTGTTTGTCTGTGGTCTCTTTATTTTAGTAAGAACAATTTTCATTTCGATGTTTTACTAAAACCACAATTTTACTGTGTTAGCCCTTAACATGTCGGGTGGTAATCAGCAAGAAATGCTTTAATTTTTAATTGTCTTCCTTATTTTATTTTCCAAAAATATTAATGTGACAGGGTTGAGAATACTGTGATGGGGTTGAATACTGTAACAGGGTTGAAAGGACACATTGGCCTACTTTTATTTTGTATTTGTTTAATACGAAAATCCCTCTTTGAGACTCAAACAAAACACTATTTTATTTTAGGCAACCATGTAATAAAGACATAGTCATATTTAGTTTCTGTCGTTTTTACTTTATTAACTGAACAACTGCAGCAGATAAAAGTTCATAATAACATAAAACAACTGCAGCAGATAAAAGTTCATAATAACAAAACAACTGCAGCAGATAAAAGTTCATAACATAAAACAAAACTGCAGCAGATAAAAGTTCATAACATAAAACAAAACTGCAGCAGATAAAAGTTCATAACATAAAACAAAACTGCAGCAGATAAAAGTCCATCATAATAACATAACATAAAACAAAACTGCATGTGTGTGTGTGTGTGTGTGTCTGTGGGTCTGTGTGTGTGTGTGTGTGTGTGTGTGTGTGGCTGAGGCACTTTATTCAGGATTTTATATTGAGAGTCTGGCCCAAACCTCCTTCAGAACCTCAACATGGCGAGATGTCACATGTTGTGGAGCTGGAATCATCTCAATGACTTCATCAAATTGGTACCAATGGATGTCATCACGAGAAGGCCAAAAAAATCTGTTTGGTCCAACACGATGCATACACTTGACTTGAACACTTGTTTCGTCTGTGTCAAGGACAATGCCTGGGTACAGGTCATCATCATATTTCAGTATGCACCACTGTCCAACATCTGGATGTACCAATTTCTCCACTTCCATGGGTTGTGGATTTTCCTGGTTGTCTGCTGGCTGTGCAGGCATTGGTATGTTCTGACAAAAACTGAAGTGCTGTGTGTTAAAGCATGTACAGTTTAGGTCTTTCTTTGTAGAACAAAAGCAGCTGACATCACGACATATCAGCTCACCTGGAGCAAGGGTGACGACCTGATGTATTCTCATTGAAGATGGGACTGCTTTTATAGGACTCTGCATCATTTCTACATTTCTACCCTCAATAGTTTTCTTGACAGTTATCTTTACTGTTGAACTCTTCTTCATGTGGTCTTTTTTTTCTAAAGCCTTGTCTTCAGTGACCCACTGTAGAAAAGATGCTTTTGCCATCCCATCATATTGACTGGAGAGGGGGACACGCTTTTGTTTGCATAAATCACATTCCCCATACATACATGCCTTGCTAGAAGAATCACAAGATACCATCTCAGCCAATCGCTCTACATTTGAAGTCTCAACCACCTTCAGCTGATTCAGCTTGTCAGCCACAAAGCTTAGATTCTCATGGAGCTTACACTGGCATGTGTCTCGGTCAGACATAGAAGGGTGAACAACCCAAAAAGGTCTAAGACGGCAAAACAGAGAATAAGAGATATTCCCAATGTTCTCTGACAAAAATTTTCTGTGCAGGTTTTTCATAGTATCCTGCAGGAACCTTTTCTGCATCTTGACTTTATGCACTGTGATTGTTTGTTTCTTCCCTGTTGTAATCCTGCTCACATCATCTCTCACAAAGAATGACTTCACTTTGCTTTTAAATTCATCGGAATGTCGGTTAACAGCTTTTCTTTCAAAGGCTGTTATATTTTTACTCTCCAGATGTCTCCAGCATTTGTTTGAAAATCCTAGGGTATGTTCAGCAAATTTCTGCAATTTGTATTTTCTAACAATTTTCCCTATTGTCACTTTTGAAATTAGTTGTTTGTCTTTTTCCTTTCTGGCATTACGATATTTGTGTTTGATGTCTGCAATAAGAGCTTCGTGATACAACAAGGTCTTCCTAATTCTGGCGTTTACAGGGCAATTCAATAATGTTGTTTTCACTTTTGACCGAGGAGATTCTAAGGACTTCTTCTGTCGCTGGACTCGCTTTTTATACTTCTCTGTTAACCGCTTTTGCCTGTCCAGGGCTTTCTGGAGCTGTTTCATTTCATTCTGTAGCTTCTTTCTTTGTTTTCGTGATCGTCTTTTGCCTTCCTCCCTTTGCCTACAAAACAAGTAATCAAACAAATTAGTCAGTCCAACATTGCATGAAAATGCTGAGTAGGTCACATTAAACTATAGGGATTCACAAACTTTTTTTGTTAGCCGAACCCCCTTGACCTCAAATATTGATATGAAGAACCCCCCGATTCTCTGATGTTGGTTAATAGTCACATAGCATACAGATAAACAAATAAAATATTTAAATACTTTTAGCAAGTGATTTATTTTAATTTTACGATTTTATAAATTATTAGCTATTCATCAACTCGAACCCCCTGCAGTTCCTTCACATACCCCATGGGTTTAAAAGCCCCAGTTTGGGGAACTGTGCATTAGACAATTACACTTGCTCTAAACTAATTTTATAATGATTCTTCTGCCTGTTGCACTTCACCTTGACAGTGGCTGTTGTGGCAGCTCTGGCATATGTTCAGGACTTTGTGGTGGAGTGCTTATATTTCTTAATGCTTCTCTTCTTTCCTTGCTTCTTGTGTATGCTGCTCTCCACTCTTTACGCCTCTGACGCTGTGCTCTCTCACTTAGGTCACTAATTGTTTTTTTCTTTCCTGCCTCAACATTCCTTCTCCATCTCTGCCTCTCTCTCTCAAGGTACTGTGCCCTTTTTTCTGGGTCAGCATCTCTGCGTGCACAAAACTGCCTTTGCCTCTCTGCTGTTGATGTGGGTGCCATTTCTGACTAGGATGCCTGTTGAAGTTTAAGTGGACACATTACATCAAATATTTGATCTATGACAAAAATATTGATTTTGTTATGATTTATGATTTATGAGTTATGATTTTGGTAATATATTTACTGAAATTGTTTTTTTTAATTGAAATCATTGATTCAATTAAGTGAATAACTCAACCCTGTCACAAAGTTTACAACCCCGAAACAATAACATATGTGACGGGGTTGAGTGTGATGGGGTTGAGTTTTTTTGCTAAAAATGGCCACTGCTCTTAATGTGGTGTAGAAGAGTGGGCCACATGGCATCCAATTAAATAAGTACATATTAGATTTTTATGGATTAAAATAAAATTTTGAAAAGTCATCATTTTCCATCTTAATTGTATGTGATGGGGTTGAGTTGTTAAGCTTGACAGTACCCTCCCTGACTATAATTCACCTCAAAAAATGATTAAAAAGTGTGATAACACTCACCTTCTTCTGCACCATGCTGTTGAAGAGAGCTGAATGATGCAACTTCCTGTGAATGATGTCACATATGGGTGGAGTCTAAATTATTATGGGCGGAGAATGGTTGGCGTGACGGGGTTGAGTTCAGACTGAGGGACATAACTTTTTAAGTTGTTTTTTATCAAATATCTAGCTTTTTTTTTTTTTAATTTCTTTTCAAAAGCAAAGAACACAAATAAATACTTGCATTATTGCTGAAAATTATAGACACTGTGCACATTTTATTAATTATTTTCCAAGTACAAATTCAGCGAAGAACCTCAGGGACATGACAAAATGCTTGCTGTAAGACATAAATAAGATTTTTTTTAATGCTAAAAATTATTTAAATGCAATAACTATTTGTATTCATTATAAAGGACATACCAAAGTATTGTGTAAAGCTTTTAACATTTAATTTTGGTGAACCACTACTTTCAAAAATCTAGGGGACTGAAATATTACCGAATCCCAGGAATGACCCATATGTAGGTTAGCTGATACGTAAAATACCTATCTAGGCATTGTACAATCTGGCACACGTCAGCAACGTCTAAGCAGGGGAACACGACCTTACTATTCTCCAATCAGGACTTGGAACAGAGCAAGGCACTTTTTAAAGGCTGCTGCTGATTGGAGGTCATCAACTGGATGGAAGTACACTGTAGGCACTTGTAAAGATTCACATAAAATGTATATTACTCTGAGCAGGCCTTTACTGTCATTAGAAACCCATATTCTTCCAAACACAGATACATCTTATCAGATCTCAGTTACATGCATAAAATAAAATAAAAACAGAGCTCATTTAAATTGCATATTATTTGGAGTAGCCTAGAACCCAGTGTGTCTGTTCTGTGAATTACATTATGGACACTGAAGACTGTTCTATGGGAGGCTCCGGCCCTGGTTTTCACAAATGAGAAATGTAGCCTATGGGTGGGTTCCAGACCGAGCATGCTGCCTGCCTCACCTAGGACGGCTTTGGAGATCCCAGAAAGACTACAATAGCCACCATTACTGCAGTAACATAGCAGTCAACCTTTGCTCGATGAACGTTGCAATAAAAACGACATTCCACAGTGTCTATACTGTGGTTTGGTGATTTATGAAAGACTACGTTGCTTCAGCAGATGTACTGTAGTTATTGGTAGATCATATGTCCAGCGTATTGTTTTACAGTAGCCTAGTTGTTTTGGGAGATCGTTCTCCAAATAGAATCCAAATCCATTCCCAGCTCACGCGCCATGCCGTAGTTTTGCTCCCGTCCTCCTACTTTTACCCCCATTGATATTCTCGGGCTCACGCTTTACCGGAGTTGGTGCGGAGTGAGCAGGATCTATCGAAAAAAAGACCAACTATCAGCGCTTTTATGGATTGTAATTCACCCACCTTCGTGGATTTCCCAAATATCAATTGATGTCGTTTTATAGTCGATGGATTTCGTCTTGAAATTAAGGCCAGGTTTAGACTCGAAGTTGTGAAGTTAGTTCCCTTGAAGTTTTTCTCAGGGCTGCAAAGCGTTTTTTCCAGTTGACTATTCATCTACCCCAGCCATCATATGGCGAGGCGGGCAGGGGGAGACGGGTCCGGGTTTGGATCAGGAGGTCCATGCACGACCTGGACTAAGCACCGCTGGTGTGACTTCACGGCTGGTTTCTGGAGCTTTGCGGCGGTCCTGTCGCTTCTACGCTGTGGGTTTTGTGGCGCTGAAACGGAGTTTTCCATCTTGGAGGGAGCACAAGTTTTAGCCGTCCAAATTAAACAACTGTCCTCGCAGGAGCTTGGAGTCTTCACCATGCAGGTACACACGATTTTCTCTTTCGGTTTCTGTCGACATTATTATTTAAAAAATAAATAAATAAAATACATTCGACAACATTATTTTGTATATATTTTATATAGTCCTAATTGCTCTTTGTACCATGAATTGGTTCCATTGCAATCTCCAATCCCTAGACTACAATTGTCCCATTATTTTGTTGCATTATCTTTAGTTGCATTATCTTTAGTTGCTACGTTGTTGCACTATTGTAACTTTGTTGTCAGAAATGGAACCAACGTGCCGTCCAAATATCTCAGTTCCACCTTGAAATAGTTGGTGTTGGGACACATTATCTGGAACTCTAAAGCTCATAGGAAGGATTCATTGAAGGGGTCAGAGGATCAGTTATTCTGATAACATTTGTTTGCTCGCAGGATTTCAACATTGATTGGGTGCATTATCTTCTCGGAACCTTTATATTGTCGTGACAGATGTTTTGGCGGCCTGTAGCATAAAACACCCGAGTTGGTGTGTGTGTGTGTGTGTGTGTGTCTCTGTGTGTGTGTGTGTGTGTGTGTGTGTGGAGAGGGGGAGGAATGGGGTTTCTTTGAACTTCAAACACTGGTTTCACATTTCCCTCTCCTGTCACCACTGCTCCTATTGTAATGAATAGTATGACATTGATACATATAAATTCATTAGATATGCCGTTTTAATTTGGAGAAAAAACAAAATCATTTTTCCTGGGGGAAAAATAACATTGATCGTTCGATACTTATTTTCCATTTGCCTGATAGTAGGCTATGGTGAGAACACCAGTCATTTGCTTGTTGCTTATTTGATAGTTGTACATTTTAATTTATAGATGGCTTGGAATTAGTAGGCTACCTTAATTTTGCCTCGACATTTAGATGACTTTGTACTTATTTTGTGAATACTAAGTGGTTTGTACACACTGGCACACCATTACAGATTGAATCCATCATTTTTTATAAACCTTCCTAAATTTCCCAGAAAATAAATATGTTTTATTTTAAATATAACCCAGACTTCTTCTGTAATGGGTAACACTGTTTTGTATTGTTCATTCTGAAGGGAGTCTCTTTTGATCAACAAATGGCTAACCGACTATACTACAGTGGTGGCTGTGAGACATATGATGGTGGTGCAGGGGGTTTCTTCAGATGCAGGACCCATAGTTCGGTCAGTAGGGGGCCCGGCCCAAATTGTATTTCATCTCCCCACTACCCTTCATCCTACCTCTCTCTAATTGGCCTCGCAATATCATATTATCCTTTTTTTTTTTTTTATTGATGTCTTTGAATATTCATGCCTTAGCTGCGGTGTACTTCTAATGAGTGCACTGAATGAAAGCTCATATTCTCTGTCTTCTGGTCGGAGGTTTGTTTCTTTCTGATTCATTCCACAAAAACATTCATTCCAAATGTATTTTCAGCGTTTCCCTTAAAAAAAAAAAAAATGCAACATTCTAGGTTGATTCATATTATTTTACAAGCTGTGAAAATCTAACTCTGCATTTAAGCTAATTTCTAATTTAATTCAGCCGTTGCTTTGATATAAAACTGTGTGTTTTTTTTGTCAGACCTCTGACCACACAGCTAGATGATGTGAATCCATTTAAAACAGTAATCTGCTCATGTAAATAAATGCAGAGATGTGGCTATGGGATGGCAGCACTCTGCCCTGACACCTGTGTGTTGCTGCTTAGTCAGATGTGGTCTAGGCCCTGGCCTGTTGCTCCAGGTGTGTAGAACGGTCTCTAGCCATGGCCCTGGTTAGGCTGGGATTTTCCATATGCTGTGGTCAGGATGAGGTGCTCCAGCCATGGCGAAGCCAGGGGGAATAAAAAAACAAAATAATCAGATAATCCTGACAACATTTTTGTGCTCATGGTGTGATTTCTAACAGTGGTTTTGGCGAGACTATTTTTGCTGCTCTTCACCAAACCTCACCTAGTCCTGGATGTAATGCAACACCACCCAACCCCATCCCCAAACCCTGGTCTTGTTTATAATTTGATGTGTGCCACTGCCCTACCATGGTCTCTTGAGTCAATGGGTCAAATTGATACAATCTGTCAGTGAATTATTCAATTATCAAGGGAGCCTGGTTGCACAGACAAACCCTATGTTCACAATCGTGTTTGTAACTTAATGCGTAGATAATCAAGTGCTTCTGTGGAGAGGAGAGAAGCTTTGGTGATGAGTGAGTAGGTCTACTAACCCTGCAAGCATGTTTAGGGCATTCAATGGTTTAATTTAAAAAAAGGTTTTACATGAATAATTGTTGATCCAATTTTAGCTGGTTTTGTATTTTAAAATCTAAAGTTAAACAGATGTTGTGGTTGATATATTATACACTAGTGCAGTGGTCACCAACCGGGCGATCGACTGGTTGGTCTTCAAGGCATTCCTAGTCAATCACCAAACATTTCTGTAGAAAAGCCACCGTTAAAGGCTTGTACTCCCTTTTTTATTTTATTTTGGTGGTAGGTGCACTCTGGGTAGGCAAAGTGTTCCCATTTTTGAACAATTGAATTTGTCTGAAACTACCTGCCGGTCCGACTGGGAGAGATGTGTCTAAATCGGTTTTCTCAAATCACTGTGCCTACAGCTTGCACAACCCGACCACAGCTAAGTTTGATACTAGCCTACTTGACATTTCATAACTTTTAAAACCATGGCCAGAGAGACTGTCAAAGAATACATCAAAGAGATCCTGTTTTTATGAGTAGTTAATGTTTCTGTTTTTATTCAGCACTGTCAACTGTTTTTATTCAACCCTTTTAGAAAACACAAAACACACTTCTCCCTACTTCCACTCGCATTGCAGATGGAATCAATGAGTAGCTAAGTGTATCGATAGGCCTGCATTTCTATTATTAGCACCTCGTGTCTATTTTAATATTGAGGAACAGTTGACTTTCTCTGGTCATGGAAACAACATGATGCGGTGCGAATTGAGTTTCGCCATCAGGTGGAGGACAGTCCCCCCTCTGGTCAGTCTCACTGGAGAATAGGAGTGAGCAGGGACCGAGAGAGGGACCCTCTGCTGCGCTCTCCCTCCCTCCGCTCAGACTAATGCTGTGTTCAAGACAACTGGGAACTCGGAAATCTCAAACGTCAGTTGTCTTGAAAGCCCCAGGATAATCAGACCAGTAAAATAAAGAAGGATTTTTACAAATGTATTTATGCTCAACTGATAGTTTTTGTTATCAAAGCTTGAGTTTTTAAATATGATATGGTCTGAGAAGAACAATATTGGCAGGCCAGGCGTATAGACAATATTTTGTGATAATGTATAAGGCCTACTGCACAAAACTCATTCCTACAGAACAGCTTTTAATAGGTTGTTTTAAAAAAAAAATCAGAGTAGTAGATCTGCTTGCTTTTTGACTGCAAAAGTTATCTTGACTCAGCGAAGGTTGGTGACCACTGCACTAGTGTATGTATTCTCTCATCTAATGAGACACACCCAGGCCTACAGTATAGCATTTAGTTACAGTTAGGCCTAGCGAACTAAGCAGAGCATATGGAATGCATTATAAGCTTGGTTAGATCTCTCTCGTCACATCTATCTCTCCTCACGCTCATCCTTTCTCCCGTTTGGTCAAAGGACCAACAAAAATAATAAAATGCACCAGAATAATTGGAATTATTGATGTTTCTCTGCAGAGCAGCTTCAAAGCTGGCTATGCTGCTCTTGTGATAGCTTCGACCCTGCAGACACACACAACCTAGTGCTAGGCTACATGTGAAGCCCTTGTGTGTTTTGCTTTTTATTGGGAACACCTCTCTGTGTGTACATGTTCTGTTGAGGAAAGAACGCCTATTGCTTTAAATCATGACACATTTATTTTCTAAATTGCAGTGTGGTAGACAATGCAGACATTTCCCCCAAAAAATGGCCAAGTACACTCAGAAAGATGGCTTCATCTAGACTAGAATTATCTTATGGCCTTGGTTCTGGTCTCCTTAGTCAGTGTCTGGGTGGGACCCATATCTCACGATGAGGAGCCCCATTGAGAAGGCCTCTACTAATCAGCCACACGGCCCGGACGGTTTCCGGCCCTGGCCCTCGCATCCATCACACTTAACCGTGCTGGGGTGGAGTGGCTGGGTCTCTGTGGTGGGCCTCCGGCTGTTGGCCTCCTCCCGGCCCCCCGGCTTCTTTACTCCATGGCACATGTTTCTCCGACAGGATGAGCTGCTACTCCTTTGTTCCAATGCCTGAACTCCCACTGACCTCGCCTCTTAAAAGCTGTGTTCTGTTTGTAAAAAAAAAAAATGTCTAGAATGTTATGGGGTGATCTTCCTTTTTGGTTCACGGGTTCTCTGTCATTGTACAGAAGTCTACCTTTATATTCTATTTTGATTGACTTTGATGTTGATTTACGTTTAAGCAGTTGTTTACAATTCCACATAGCATTTTGTTCATAGGCAAGGTTTTGGGACCAGGGACCAGTCTTGTTTACTTATTGGAGCATTTTTAAGATGTGTGTAAAAAATGTTTGGCTTGTCCAGAATAACCTGGTGAAATAGCTCCGCTCTTACGCAGTATGCTCCCTCGCTTCCAATGCTGCAGGAGACTAGCCATGGCAACATTTTCATTACATGTGGGTTGCTTGTGTGTTTTTAGCCTTGCTCCAGGCGGTGAATTACTCAAGCACCCTTGTTTCAGCCCCTTTTACCCCCCCATCTCCCCTCACCAAGGCCAGAAATGAATGAATTGGTGAACAGCATCGTTCCAGATGAAGGATTGACGGTCCAGTCTCCAGAATACGGCTGTGTTCCAAATGGCACCCTATATAAGCCCAGAGTAAATAGAACCTAACTATAGACTATAAATGCCCATAAGTGCCCAGGTATATTTTCTCTCTTCTGATTTACAGTATGACCACAGAGTTGAGCTATCTCTTTTCCTTCCCTCCTGTGTTGGATAGTCTGGGCCAGCTGCTGGGTTTAAATCAGTTGGTACACTACGGCGTGGTAGACTAGATTAATTTATCTGCTTGGTTCTGATGGGATTTCCACATTCCTTTTTTTTTTTTTTTGTAAAAGTATTTTTTGTATGTTCTCAGACCAAATTGTCCTTCAATGTTTAAGTTAGCTAGCTACCTCTCCTTCTGTTTCTGCTCTTATCCGCTTTCTTTATATGTCTCTCTCCCACCTTCCTGGCATCTCGTACAAACCTTCTCCTGGGGATGCCATGCTGTATTTAAGAATCAGGAGGGAATGTTCCTCCACATCTATCTGACTTAAATAGACCAAAACAATGAGCATTTATCACTTCCATCAAAGCTATGGTCCCGTCGCGCGTCAGGCGGTCAGTTAGTTAGGCTCAGAAACTGCAGTTGTGTGGCCAGTAGCAAGAAATTGCACAACCAAGTTAGCCTAACACTGTCCTCTCGCTCTCTCTCTATCTCGCTCTCAGGAGCTTTATAGTAGCCTGTCTTTGTGTGTATTGAGGAGGGGGGGGGGGTGTCCCTGTGTGTAGATCTAGCATGCATGACCCAGTATAGCAGGGCAGAGACCTCTCTATACCACCCCTTCACTCACCACAATGGGCTCGGCTAAAATTAACTGAACTCCCAAAAAAGAATGAGGTAAAGAATAAGGGGGGGGGGAGGCTGTTGAGGGAAGTAGGGAGATCAATGGAGACCCTCCCTCCTCCTTCTACAGCCCCGTACGTTAGTTTGCTCTTGAGAATTCCCCAACCCCCCTCTTTAATTCTCTCCTCATTCTTCTGCAGGAGGCTTTGCATTCCCAATGAGGGGAGAGTTGGAGCCCCTACCGTTAGCGACTGACAATACAGCCTGATCTCCTATCTTTGGCTCTATTCTCACGAATTAAGGAGAATTTTGAGAGATTCTCGAGAGGTATCGATTCTCGAAAGGCATTACTGTAATGTAAACTTGCGTATTTCTCACGTCTCAAACGCCACCCCCCTTAAGCAGGGCAGTGTAAACAGAATTGTCTCTTTCAGCTCAATATTCTACAATTTTAATAATGGAGTAATTTTTTTTTCAAAAAGCTATAATGTATAGACATTTTCACAATATTTCAAACTTGTTTTATTGAGTTTTACCTGAAATTGCAGTAACAGCATGTTACCGTATCTTAATAGATGTAAAGTCCCGGTTTAGGGGACCTGCGTGATTCTGGGACCGGTTCAACATTTTGTGTGTGACGTAGGATGTGAAACCACTTGAAGCTGGGATGTCCCTCCTACCATTTTATTCGGTCTTCCTGACTGAACCCTACCCCACAGCAACTAACAAAGCACATCTCTGCAGTCCTTGAATCATAACGCAGCAGGAGAGAGTGCTTTCATCACTGTAACACATCCAGAGATCGATTTTATATCCATTCATCTAAAAAATAATTAATAGATTTTAAACGAAGAACACTTTCTGTTTGTCATATATTTAATATGGGATCAAAGGAGAGTTCCTACGAGTTCAGGAAGCCAAGCTAGAGCTTTGTGAGACGTTCACAGCCATGAGGGCAGATGTTTAGATTGAGAGTCCTTTAGAAAATATGCACATTTTTTGCTAACACTAAACAAACAAATATGTATTTAACTGTTATAAGGAAGGTGACATCTTGTATTTAGTCGTTTTTAATATTTTATTATACTACTACTTCTGAAATCATATTATGTAAGTCATTTCAAGCCTTATTCATAGTTTTGTTGAATAGGAAATGCATAATATAAATATAAAATATTTTATTTTTATCATATTTGTACAGTGTACATGAGCTTCTGTCCTCAAAAGTGACTACACCTCAGCAACTTATAAAACAGTTGACCAGAAAGGTGAGATTTTAACCTTTCTTGGAGTATGCAGCAGTACTAGTTATTGTTCATGGCCCTCTCATGATAAATAATTACTTTTTAGGGATTACGTGCATTACATTTTCGACGACGTTTAGTTAAACTGGTTTTAAGAAAGGGTGTTTTCCCCTCTTTTGGCTGCTCTGAGCCCCCATCCAGGCAAGAAGCTGATCAACTCACCTGGGCAATTAGCAACGTTTTCAGTCTCAGTGTTGCATTTACTTCATATAATGACTTCCATCATATTGATCAAACGAAGCCTGGTTTGTTCTAAGGGAACTTAAATATGCCGAAACTGTACTTTTATATTCGTATGAGAGGGGTAAACATTGATGTTTTGATATGCTAACGTTATTAGCTAGCTAGTTGTGTTATTGCCCTGCAAGCTACATTTAGCTAGGCTAATGGCTGTACGAACGAGAAAATAAACCTTTAATTGTCTGATCATGCTTGTGAATTGTTGCATTATTAAAGAATGTAATATGGTTTCGTAGCATTGTTCAAGTGTAGATGAAGTTGTAAACTGGCTAGTCAGTGGCTACTGATATTTATGGTACATTTGGAGCTGCAGAGCAAGAATGTCACGTTGGCAGACACAACGAAAGGTAAGGATGTCATGTACATTGAAATCTTGTCGCGCTGCCTCTTCTTAAATGTTCACCAATGAGGATAGTCTCTTTCATTAATAACCTTCTTTCGTGCTATTGCTCTCCATCCAAATTACACATTCAGTAAATAAAAAGCTAGGCATCTCAGACAAGAACAACCACAGTATCTCTGGGCGTTCAAATTGTTCCGGACTAAACCAACACACGTGCGTCTGCCGTCTGCCCGGTACAGTTGAAACCGGGATTCATCCGTGAAGCGCACACTTCTCTAATGCGCCAGTAAAGTCGGTTACGACGGCGAACTGTAGTCGGGTCAAGATCCTGGTGAGGACGACGAGCACGCAGATGAGCTTCCCTGAGACAGTTTGTGCAGAAATTCTTTGGTTTTGCAAACCTACACTTTCATCAGCTGTCTGGTCTCAGACACTCTCGCAGGTGAAGAAATCTGACCAAATTCTCAAACGATGGAGGCGGTTTATAGTAGAGAAATTAACTTCTCTGGCAACAGCTCTGGTGGGCATTCTTTCAGTCAGCATGCTAATTGCAGGCACCCTCAACTAGAGACATCTGTGGCATTGTGCTGTGTGACAAAACTGCACATTTTAGTTGCCTTTTGTTGTCCCCAGCACAAGGTGCACTTGTGTAATTTTCATGCTGTTTAATTAGTTTCTTGATATGCCATTCTCTCAGGTTGATGGATTATCTTGTCAAATGAGAAATGCTCACTAATAGGGATGTAAACAGAAATGTGTGTGGACTATTTCTGAGATTTTTATTTCAGATCATGAAACATAGTACCAACAATACATGCTGCGTTTATAATTTTTGTTTGGTGTAGATGGCTACATTCTTGGATAATGCTTGTGAGTAGTAAGATGTAGAACGAGTGTCTCATGAAACACATTCCAGGCACTGGTTCTTGCTATCTTGACATAAATTATTTTGACGGTGTGTTTTCAGTGTCCTCAGGCCCACAGTGTTTTATAGTGGAAGTGACTTGGATGATGTTCAACTCCTGCTGATGTGCAGCGAAGGAAAGTAAAGGAGATGTTTGTGGCGCAGGTCCTAATCCAGGTACTTGTCATCTCCCGTCCGGATTACTGCAACTCGCTGTTGGCTGCTTGTGCCATTACACCCCTGCAACGTATCCAGAATGCTGCAGCCCGTCTGGTGTTTATCCTTCCCAAATTCTCATGGGGGCGGCAGGTAGCCCAGTGGTTAGAGTGTTGGGCCCGTAACTGAAAGGTTGCCGGATCGAATCCCCGAGCTGACAAGGTAAAGATCTGTCGTTCTGCCCCTGAACAAGGCAGTTAACCCACTGTTCCTAGGCCGTCATTGTAAATAAGAATTTGTTCTTAACTGACTTGCCTAGTAAAATAAAGGTTAAATAAAAATAAAAAAATGTCACCCCGCTCATCCGCACACTCCACTGGCTTCCTTCTGGTCGAAGCTCGCATCCATGGTTCTTTCTTACAGAGCATCAAGAGGAACCCCCTCTCCCTACCTTCAGGCTCTGCTCAAACCCTACACCCCAACCAGGGTACTCTGTTCTGTTACCTCTGGTCTCTTGTTCCTCCCATCCCTACAGGAGGTCAGCTCCCACTCAGCCCAGTCCAAGCTCTTCTCTGTCCTGGAACCCCAATGGTGGAACCAGCTTCCCCCTGAAGCTAGGACAGCAGAGTCCCCGTCCATCTTCCGAAAACATCTGAAACCCTTCCTCTTCAAAGAATATCTTAAACAGGAAGTGACCCTGGCTGATGTCTGAACTCTGACCCCTTGGAGGATAAAAGGAAGGGTGGTCTTTTCTTTTTTTAAGAAAGGAGAGTGGAAAAAAAAAATAGCTCACTAATTTCGGAGACTCCTTTCATACACAAACAACGTTTCCACTAATTTAAAACACCTGCTTATTTTTTTTACCAGCGTTTTGGTATAAAGGGGTAGGGGTTCAAATACCTCATGATTCCTGCATTTTCAGACCCTGTAACCAAATCTAGGAATCGGGTCTGTGTGAATGGTTCTCTGCTTTTATGCAGTAAATTCATTAACACTTCAATTGTTCAACACCTCCCTAATTTGAAATGCAAACAGGCCCAATGGTTTCACAACTTCCCCTCCCAATTTGCCAGCTACCCACTGATATGTATAGATGAAAGAAAGTGCTAAATATCTGGCTGTTTGAAAGGGGGTCATATAAACATTGCTTTCTATTTATTTTATTTTTTTTACAGGTAATATACCACATCTTCTTTCTGAAATATGTAAGAGAGTAGTGTTGGGTGAGTGAGAGGGGAGACCAGGTGTGTGAGACGCCCACCCACCCACCCACACACAGCAGCTGTGTTTAGCTATCAGCGTCTCTAAGCTCGGAGCTCTGTCTGCCGAGGACTGGGTCATGTTATCTGGACTGACTCACTGGCTGGTTGGGTAATGCAGAACGGGTATTGGCAGCACCAAGCGGGCCCGCTGCTCTACATGACACCGCATCTCCTTCTGCTGCTATGTCAACATTGCATTACATGGCTCTCAGAAGAATACAGCTCATTTGGGTTGGGCTGTATGGGCTGGGTTGAGACTTTCTCTTTCTGTGACTGTATGCGTAAGTTTATGACCCGGCGAGTGACAGGTGTGATTTATTTAGATGCTGAAAAGATATTTGGCGTGGATAGTCCCGTGTAGCTCATTTGGTAGAACATGGCGCTTACAACGTCAGGGTTGTGGGTTCGATTCACACGGGGGACTTGTATGAAAAATGTATTTAAGTCTGCTAAATGACATAAAAGTAAATATACCTGTCTGGCTGGTATGGTGGTTATGCCACCCACCCCTATCACTCCAGTCTCCTTTCCAGCACATGAATCATCTGATTTACTTAACAAAAGGCACATCTCAGTAGGTGGTCCAGGTATCCTCAAGGCACAATAAAAATGTTCCTTTTTAACATTTTTATTTAACCTTTTATTTTACCAGGCAAGTCGGTTAAGAACAAATTCTTATTTACAAGGACGGCCTAGGAACAGTGGGTTAACTGCCTTGTCCAGGGGCAGAACGACAGATTTTTACCTCGTCAGCTCGGGGATTCGATCCAGCAACCTTTCGGTTACGGGGCCCAATGCTCTAGCCACTCGGCTACCTGCCGCCCGCCTCAAGCAAGGGGAGGCCGATGACATCACGGATTCCCATCAGACAATCTCCTTGAATGCCCTATTCCTTGAAATTTGCAGTTGAAAAACAACACTTTTGCTTTTACCCTTTTGGTGTGTGTACTTTACAGTATTATACTTGGGATATCGATTTTAAGCATTAAAAATATAAAGATTTGATGGATGTCTTTTAAACAACAGGCTGTGGTGAACTGGCAGTATATGGGTATCGCTTGGTACCCAGAACTACCCTCTTGTGTCATTCCTTTCAGTATGTGGGTTGAGTAGCCACTGAGTTGAGTAGCCAGTCTTTAAGAGGCTTGCAGGGCAGTAGTTAGGTAAAGCAGTTTGTCTGTGCTTAGGCTGGCCGACTGGCAGCAGTATGGGCTGGTGCCAGCGTGCCTCTAGCAGAGCCTTGGGGACAGCTTGCCTCAGTTCCTGGTCCCTGGCGTCTGCTGAAAGAGATGGCGTGTAATGGAGGTCTGGAGAAAGAGGGGGAGTGATACAGAGCACTGTGGGAATGCAGGTGGGCTGCAAAGTGTGCGTGCGTGTGTCTCTGTTCCTTAATGAGGCCTCTATCCTGGTGTTTTGGTTCATTGCAGTGTGAGGGACAGCCATATGGAGGATTCATACATGAGAGGCTAGCTGTCATATGTTTCCTGCATGATCAGTATTGAAGCACAGACTTGCTGTCTCTCCCTCCTCCTCTCTATTGCTCACAGTGTGAAATCCTTTAATGATTTGCATTCCAGAAATGTGTTGGATGGCCTTGGGGATTCTCTTTTGGTGCGTTTACATTGAGACATTTACCCCAGTGTTTTACCCAAAAAGGCTCAGACTATTCTTTTCTATCTACGCGGCCCTACACCGGTGTCTCACTTGGCCATGGGTCCAGCGGACCTGCTCTAACTTGGAGCCAAGGCAAGGTCTTGGGTACTTTTCAGCCGGCTAACTCTTCAGCTCCACATCAATGTGACGTTTCATCTGCTACACAGAGTGCGTTTTGTTTTGAGAGCGGAAGAGCATCTTTTTACTCTTTTGCCTACTGTACTGTAGCATATTAATCGATTTTACAATAGTACTCATTCAATTGTTGCTAGTGGTTGTACTAAATTATATTCTAATTTCACAAGTTTTTGTTTACATTGTGAACTTAGCTAGTCAATATAGCTAGCTAGCTAATAGTAGTTGTAGCTTCTTGACTTCATAAAATGTAAAATAACCCGTGGAGTCAAGGCCATATACAACCAATATTGTCATCCATCAAGAATGCAACCTTTTGATTCTTGAGCATGGACACTGCTATGAGCATGGGCACTGCTATGAGCATGGGCACTGCTATGAGCATGGGCACTGCTATGAGCATGGGCACTGCTATGAGCATGGGCACTGCTATGAGCATGGGCACTGCTATGAGCATGGGCACTGCTATGAGCATGGGCACTGTCATTGGACATGACGCGGTTCGGGTGCAGCACGGGCAGAAATACAGCTTTCATTGATTTCAAAGGAAGCATTTCCTCAACTGCTGATGGCAGTGCCCGATGCCAGATGGCTATAGTGTAGAAGGGCCATAGCTGTGAACTTTTACCACTTTCTCACAAAGCAACGGTCTTCAATGATGCAGAGGTTGTTAATTCTGCTCGCCACAAGTCTTTAGTGTCAACGTACTGATGGAACAATAACTCTAGAGCTTACATTAACATAAAACACTGGTGTGGGGGAACATAAAACACTGGTGTGGGGGAACATAAAACACTGGTGTGTGGGTAAATCTCAATAGAAAAACACAATTTCTGTCTCCTCTCTTGCTCTCAAACAAACCCACACTGACAGAGAGTGACTGAATAGTGGAGAAAAACATTGCATATTTTGGGAGATTTCCCTGTATGCTCGCTGTCTGTAGACTGTGTTTGACATATGTAGACACAACAACAGCTCGCTTCGGCTCACATATCTCATGCCACATCTTTGTGTGTGGGTGCGTGTGGCGCAAACATTAATTAATTTATTCCCCTTCTCTTTGCTTTATCCTTGGGTAAATGTTTTGTTCTAGCTACCTGGAACGTAGTGAAACACTTCCTGGGTGGCTTTCCTGTTGTCATTCTATTCAGCTGGTGATCTAATGTTGAAGGACCTTAGCCATGGGGTCTGGTGTGGTGCTCTGTAGATTGTAGATTGGTCAGTCTGACTCCCGCTCTGTTCAGCAGGATTTTGCACGTCTTACCGTTCTTCATCCAGACACCATTGTTTGGGTTTAGAACAAAGGATTAGGTGTGAGTGAGTTTGTCAAGACGCTTGTGCTTCCAGTGGGCATTTCAACTCACGCCAAAACCAACAGATGGTCATTTCCATGTAAAAGGACCCATGAGCACCAACAAAGTTCATAGGAGCATATCAAATTGGGTGTCAAATGAAAGCTAAGAGTCTATTTTTGGGAATTGGAAGCCATAGATAACATTTTCCATCTAAAAAATGTGGCATAAGTAATGGCTTGATACCTGGTCAAGGCTGGTCAAACCCAATCAGTAACTGGAAAGTAGTTATTTGGTCAGTCCGGACCGGCCTTGATTTCAACATGTACATGCGTTGATTTGAAGTCCGGACCGGCCATCATTTGAACATGTACAGGTGTTGATTTGAGGTCCGGAACGGCCTTGATTTGGCCAAAATATAGACGTCCATGATTGGTGACTGGACCAAATCTGAACCAATCATAGACGTCTAGGTTTCACAAAGTTTGGACAGCACAGTAGAGTAGAGTTCAGTAGAGTAGAGTTCAGTAGAGTAGAGTTCAGTAGAGTAGAGTACATGATGTAATGCTAGGACTTGTGCAGAGCAGAATCAACAACCTCTGCATAATCAAAACGGTTGTTTTTTGAGAAGGTGTTAACCGTCGAAGGTGTAAACTCTTGTTCACAGTTAGTCATTGTTATGTAAATGAAGCCCGAAAAGCCCCAGCGGTCATGACTTTGCACCAAGTCAGAGCGGGTCCACTGTGGCCACGGCCCAGTTAGTCCCAGGAACCAGGCCGTGGAGGTGGAAACACAAAAGTCTGACACAGCCCATTCTTTCTTTAGACATGTTTTGAATCTTAATTCGGAGCAGATATTTAAAAGGATACTTCGGGATTTGATCTACTTCCCCAGATTAACTTGTGGGTACCATTTTTGTGCTAGTTAGCAACTTCCTTCAAATCGCACGCAGAGACATAAAAATGGTATCCACGAGTTAATCCGACTCTCGGGAAGTAGATAAAGGTTCTGATTGGCAAAATCCCGAAGTATCACTTTAACAGAGCATCAAAAACTTTGTAAATTGCTTAAAGTAGTCCTTGTTCATAGTGTCACGATTTATAGTGACCAAAATTATCACGGTTATCAGTATTATCGTGAAATGTTAATGTACTGATACACAAACACTGAAATCATTTCACCAAGTTCTATATTGATAACCAACAAATCAAATTAGCAGCACTATGCACTTTTTGTGTGCATAAACATTAAAATTATAACATTAAAGATGGCACCATGTGGCCATGAGAGGTACAATGATTCCTTAGTGCAGGTTTTAATGAACACAACTTTAAGTAAGCAACTCAAATATGCATTTAAAAGCAACACATGTAAAGCAATGTGCCTGTAAGAACAATACAACCATATGGAAACAAATCCAATGTGCAGGTGTTGACAATAAAATATCAAAACAAAATATGTAAACAAATCAAATGAACAGCACTGATTGTATGTCCGTTCTCTCCTTCATAAAGAAATAAAGTGCTGCTGGCCTGACATCCTGTATGTATGCATCTTTGTTCACTTGAGATTGAAATGGGTTTGGGATTTCAGTCTTGGAAAATAATGTTTGATGGCACTTTGTAGTGAGGCACAGCAACCTTCATCAGCCTCAGAAAGCCAGGCCTCTCAAAAATTTCAAATGGCTTCATGTCCTTTGCAATGTAATATGAAAGGGCTGCAGTGAGGTCTTGAGCATGTTTAGATGTGGGTGCATAAGCAGCCTGCCTTTTAAATGCTTGCTCGAGTGTCTGTGTCACAACTGTAGATGAGGAGGAACCAGTAGCATCACTGGGTTTGCCTGCTGCACGTCCACTCTGTAAACAAGGGAATAGTAAATGTATTATTGGTGTTATATTATAATTATTATTATTACTCACTCACTCACTCACTCAAGCACAATCTATCTTCTGTATTGCATTTGAGTATATGCAATGACCCCATGCACAATTTACATCAATACAAATGAGTATTGAGAAGACAGTGATAGTAATTGCAATGAGCCCAACAATTGACATAAATACAGGAGTCTTGTATTGGAGTCTATAGTGTTTCTCCTGTTGGAAGCCTTTCACAACCAAGTCGACGACTGACGGATTTTAAATGAACAATATGTTGGTTGGGTGACTAAACTACATAACATGTTATCTTGTGTAATGGGCGAATAGTCTGCAGGCACACGACGGTTACAGCAGCAGAACAACGTGTAGTGTTTTTACAAGAGTAGGTAACACTGAAAGCTTCAGTTTACCCCCTTTCGCAGCAATTTCTTTTTTGCATGTTCTGCAGACAGGGTGACCATCTTTGATGAAGTTTCCCTCAGCACTCTTGTAAAACCCAAAATACGACCACACTTCAGATTTGTTCCTCTTAGAAGGCTGAAAAATCTCCAGAGCGCTGTCACTGCCTTCCGCCATGTTTTCACACAAAACAAAACCCGCGTTTTATGCTGCGATATGTCAGACTGTTGTTAACCTTGGTTTATGCTGGACAGTATTTACTGTGAGTTTAAGGATAATTAAATTTAATAAAAATTTGAAACGGTAATACTAACCATCGGGAAGTTTACCGTGGTTTATCATGAAACTGGTAACATTTGAGTGTAATTCCTGTTACCATGGAATTTCCCAGCTGCAACACCCCTCTAGATTCTCTCGGCTCCCAGCTCTCCGGTGCTCTCTCTCTCTGAAGGGAGAAAAGCAAACATGAGTTTATTTTTAATGAGAAAAATGTCTCACAGACGTGCAAGATAGAGCTGTGGTTTAGTTATTGTTGCTGCTTTGCTAGTTCTGAAGCACAGGCCCTTTATCCTCCAGCTCGTCCCCTGCCTTTCTCTGTCCGTCCTTCTTCTATTGTAGCGTTTAGATTGGTTCGAAATGAAGCTCACTGTCCAATAGGAAACAGTACGGGTGGTGATGGTTTTATCCATCCCCTCAACATCTGTCAATGTTCCTGCTGTCTGGCGGGTGACTGTGAACTAGACTGGTGTCTCTCCATGCTCTTGCTTGGTTGATAAAGTCCTTCTCTCTGCTCAACCATGGCCGGGTGGCTGGAGATTTCTGTGTGTGTGTGTGTGTGCGCGCATTCATTGAGTGTTTTACGTGTGTTCTTTGGCATTGTGGTTTCCTGCTGCAGACGGGGCTCGGCGCTAATAAACCTTCTCTCAAGCTCTAATTCATTTATCCGTCTGTGTGTGTAGATGTGCAGCCATCAGCAGTCACAGTCTAGTGGCTGCATGAACAGGTTAGTTGGAATGACCAGAAAACGCCTTCTTGTGATGTCTAAGGTCTTCAAGTGGTGTGTGTGTGAGCGGTGAGCGCGTTTCCTTTATTTGCCTAGACTGGGCTGATGTTTTCCTTCCTCGCAGTCCCTTTCCTTTCCTCTTAGCACCCTCGCTAGCCAACACAAATCTTATGGGGAGTTAATCATGTCTTGTACAGTGCTAGGCTAATGTAACTAGGGCATGCAGCAAGGCCAGGAAATGCTGTGCTGGTCTATCGAAGGCCAGGAAATGCTGTGCTGGTCTATCGAAGGCCAGGAAGTGCTACAGTAAGAAAGCTTTTGCTATCAAGGCCAGGGAAGGTTGTCTATGTATAGGGAATGTCTTGCAGGCTAAGTCACAGTAGGTTTAGTGTTGGCAATAAGTATGACGAAGAAGTCAAAGGTCCTCTGTTGTGTGGATCAACACTTCTCGTGATCATCAGCATCCCGAACTCCATTACTGGCATCCTGAACTCCATTACTGGCATCCTGAACTCCATTACTGGCATCCTGAACTCCATTACTGGCCTCAGTGCGTGAGGGAGTCCTAAAGAACAAAGACCCTAAAACTACAGCGAGACAAGATGTCTGAGGACCACCCCGGCACTACTGTTCATTCCTTTCTTCTCTCCCTCCCTCTCTTACTCTTTCTCCTTTTCAGTTCTCCTTTTCACATGTTCTGATGATCGCTGTTGTGCTTCAGAGAGAGAGAGAGAGAGCGAGAGAGAGAACTTTAGGCCAGTACTGTGCTAGCTTCTTCTGAAGTAGAAAGGCAGATCTTTCTAAATGTTGATATGGTAGGAGAGCTGTTGGTTTTGGCGTCTGAGGTGGTTTGAGCCGGGGCCGTTAACAAGCCTTCAGACACTGTGTTAGACTGTTTTAAACACATTCTCTGGGACATTTGATCAGAATTACTCTTATCTGGAAAAACGCTTACTTCTTCAAAGTATGTTGAAAAGTTACTTTTCCAACATAGGCCGTATAGCAGGATGGATAGATGCCATTTCTGTTATCTTTCAGCCTCTCATTCCTCCTCTTTCCCTCTATCCATCTTTACCCACCTCTCATTCACCTCTATCTCTCTCACACACATACATTATATCACACACATTCTGTACTCCCTCTCTTCACAGTGAAAGACTTCAGTATAAGGCCTCTATGGGGTGTCACCTGGGTGTGACTGTCTGGCACTGCCAGGGCCGCTGGCTGGCTGCCTCGGGGTCTAGCTAACGGCTGGACAAGGTCTTTCCTCTCCAGGAGGTGTGGGTGAGACACTGGGCACCCTGGCCTGGCAGGCCCTGGTCATCTGTGAGCATCACGGCTTGGAAAGGGCACTGAGGGCATCGTTTAGTCAGAGCCAGGAGGTGTTCCGGCCAGGGCAGGGGTCAAGAGAAAGACCTATAATGTCGAACACATGCGCTTGGTCAGGCATAGTAAGTGTGCACATGCTGGACACATGCATCTTATAAATCACAAAACCGATATACACACCTAGAGGCACCCTACAAGCTGCTCTGCAATATAGCGTCTTGTGAAATACAGTCCCTAGCAAATGGCGTGCAATGTCTTTTAGCCCTATTGTACTAATAGCAGATGCACCTTTTTTTTTTTACGATTCTTGGCCGTCCAATATCCAGGACAATATTATACACCGCTCCTCGTAAAAAGTGACAAGTAGTCTCATTATCTGTGCATTCCAAGATTGTTACCAAACTCCATGCAATGGGAGGTTGTTTTGGCCTCTGAACTCTCAATAATTTTTTTATCAGTTTAATGGAAGGGCTTAGGTATTTGGTTTTGATATTGTATTGGAACCGTTTCACCTCAGTTACACATTAATGACATGCAGTTATTCCCACCCAGACTTGATCAGTGTGTGTGATTTTAAAGTCTGAGAAGTTGGACGGAGTTCAGTTGTTGTTGGAAAAGTTTAACGTTAACAGGGTTGTTTTACATTATAAGTTGGGGTGTGCAGCAGGGGTCTATATTAGGTCCTCATCTGTTAGGTCCCTTATCCTGACATGAAAGGGATATCTCTAAGGAGCATGGGTAACCCTAACGGCCTGTAGGCTGTCTCTAGTAAAAGAGCACTTTACCAGAGGAGGACCCCAGACATTACAGAAGCATCAGAATTCTAACCTCACCAGCTGTGTCATGTGACCACTACCTCTTATTCCAAACTCTAGACTTAATTGATTGTTATGTAGCCTATTTATGAGAATTCAGTCTCTTCTTCCAAACCACTAGGGTTTATGTTATGCTGGTATATATTAGCCCGACTCCCTCTGACTTCTCCAATTCTACTGGCCTCTGTGGATGTCTGAAGGGACTACCTCCACACGAGTCTGATTTAAGACTGGCTCTGGCAGGGCCCCCTGACTACTGTTATAAACATGGAATACGGTCTGACTGGGGGCTTGGCTATACTGGGCTTAGCTAAACTGGGCTGTTCATCAGATCCAGGTATGCTCTGCCTGATTGCAGACACTTTATATTCCATTCCTACTCTGGGAGATAAAATGGCTGCCTTGATCACTCTTCTATCTCTCCTGCACTGTTTTTCTCTTAACTCGGTCACTCATTTAAGTTTATTATTCAGATCATTGGATTGGTTGATGTATCTTTTTAAAAAGTCCTTGGTTACAGAATGATGGCTAGGTCTGCTCTTCTCCCCCTCAATTGGCAAGCCCAGGGGGAAGGGGGAAAATACCCAGGCTGGGGTAGAGTTCCTCCACTTCTCCACCCCTAGGCTCTACTGTATCTACCCTTCTCCTCCCCATGGCCTACACCAACCCAACATCCACCCTCTCCTCCCCCTGGCCTACAGCCACTACAACCAGCCCAGTCCTCCCTGTTGGCCTCCTTCTACAGCCCTGCTGCTATCTGGGTTTGATTGGATCCCCCTCCACCCGAAGCTCCAGACTGCATGGTAACAGACAGTAGTTGGATGGACACTAAGGCAGGGGGGTAGTCTTGACCCAAGCCCAGCCCTGAGCTCTGTCTGTGGGGCAGGAAGCGAGGGAGCGGGGGCTTTGTGATCCTTCCGGAGAGATGGATGAGCACAGGGAATGTCAGACGGAGATGTGAGTTCTCTCTTCGTTCTCTCTCATTTTCCGTTCTCTCCACTTGTCACCCTATTGTTAGCAGTGCATTTCTATTTGAAGCTCAGAGTTCTGCACTGGCGCAGAAGCAATGTTCACCTTGAAATTTCTAACACCTTCAGAAGGAAGAGATCAGACGCAGGCGCCGATCAGCTACTGCAGCAAAGCAGCCTTACAACTCACAAATTCACAATGTGCTATTTTTGGACGGGAGCCGAGAACGATTCATCTCATTTGTGTTTGTGTGTCTGTGTACACGTACAGAAGCATCAGCCTTATAGGATGTCCAGACAGACTTTTTAAAAAGTAAATTTAAACTCCAGAGGGATGGAACTGAGCTGTTAATTTGGGACAGCAGTTGGCATTCCGCTTCCATGTTTACTAATCATTCTCTTCTTTCGCTCTCTCCCTCTCTCTCTTTGTCTGTCTGTCTGTCTGTCTGTCTGTCTGTCTGTCTGTCTGTCTGTCTGTCTGTCTGTCTGTCTGTCTGTCTGTCTGTCTGTCTGTCTGTCTGTCTGTCTGTCTGTCTGTCTGTCTGTCTGTCTGTCTGTCTGTCTGTCTGTCTGTCTGTCTGTCTGTCTGTCTGTCTGTCTGTCTGTCTGTCTGTCTGTCTGTCTGTCTGTCTGTCTGTCTGTCTGTCTGTCTGTCTGTCTGTCTGTCTGTCTGTCTGTCTGTCTGTCTGTCTGTCTGTCTGTCTGTCTGTCTGTCTGTCTGTCTGTCTGTCTGTCTGTCTGTCTGTCTGTCTGTCTGTCTGTCTGTCTGTCTGTCTGTCTAGGTACAGTTAAAGTCGGAGGTTTACATACACTTAGGTTGAAGTAATTTTTCAACCACTTCACAGATTTCATGTTAACAAACTATAGTTTTGGCAAGTCGGTTAGGACATCCTACTTTGTGCATGACAAGTAATTCTTCCAACAATTGTTTACAGACAGATTATTTCACTTATAATTCACTATATCACAATTCCAGTGGGTCAGAAGCTTACATACACTGAGTAGACTGTGCCTTTAAACAGCGTGGAAAATTCCAGAAAATGATGTAATGACTTTAGAAGCTTATGATACGCTAATTGACATCATTTTAGTCCATTTTCAATTTCAAGGCCTACCTTCAAACTCAGTGCCTCTTTGCTCGACATCATGGGAAAATCAAAAGAAATCAGCCTAGACCTCAGCAAGTCTGGTTCATCCATGGGAGCAATTTCCAAACGGCTGAAGGTACCACGTTCATCTGTACAAACAATAGTACACAAGTATAAACATCATGGGACCACGCAGCCGTCATACCGCTCAGGAAGGAGACCCGTTCTGTCTCCTAGAGATGAACGTAATTTGTTGCAAATCAATCCCAGAACAACAGCAGAGGACCTTGTCAAAACCGCCATAAAAAAGCCAGACTACGGTTTGCAACTGCACATGGGGACAAAGATCGTACTTTTTGGAGAAATATCCTCTGGTCTGATGAAACAAAAATAGAACAGTTTGGCCATAATGACCATCATTATGTTTGGAGGAAAAGGGGGAGGCTTGCAAGCCGAAGAACACCATCCCAACCGTGAAGCACGGGGGTGGCAGCATCATGTTGTGGGGGTGCTTTTGCTGCAGGAGGGACTGGTGCACTTCACAAAATAGATGGCATCACGAGGAAGGAAAATTATGTGGATATATTGAAGCAACATCTCAAGACATCAGTCAGGAAGTTAAAGCTTGGTCGCAAATGGGTCTTCCAAATGAACAATGACTCCAAGCATACTTCCAATGTTGTGGCAAAATGGCTTAAGGACAACAAAGTCAAGTTATTGGAGTGGCCATCACAAAGCCTTGACTTCAATCCTATAGAAAATTTGTGGGCAGAACTGAAAAAGCGTGTGCGAGCAAGGAGGCCTACAAACCTGACGCAGTTACACCAGTTCTGTCTGGAGGAATGGGCCAAAATTCACCCAACTTATTGTGGGAAGCTTGTGGAAGGCTACCCGAAACGTTTGACCCAAGTTAAACAATTTAAAGGCAAATCCCAGTATCTTGAAACAATGTGTGGATCATTAGTTAAATCCCCATATCTTGAAAATGTGTGGATCATTAGTTAAATCCCTGTATCTTGAAACAATGCGTGGATCATTAGTTAAATCCCTGTATCTTGAAAGAATGTGTGGATCATTAGTTAAATCCCTGTATCTTGAAACAATGCGTGGATCATTAGTTAAATCCCTGTATCTTGAAACAATGCGTGGATCATTAGTTAAATCCCTGTATCTTGAAAGAATGTGTGGATCATTAGTTAAATCCCTGTATCTTGAAAGAATGTGTGGATCATTAGTTAAATCCCCATATCTTGAAAGAATGTGTGGATCATTAGTTAAATCCCCATATCTTGAAAGAATGTGTGGATCATTAGTTAAATCCCCATATCTTGAAACAATGCGTGGATCATTAGTTAAATCCCTGGATCTTGAAAGAATGCGTGGATCATTAGTTAAATCCCTGTATCTTGAAAGAATGTGTGGATCATTAGTTAAATCCCCATATCTTGAAAGAATGTGTGGATCATTAGTTAAATCCCTGTATCTTGAAAGAATGTGTGGATCATTAGTTAAATCCCTGTATCTTGAAAGAATGTGTGGATCATTAGTTAAATCCCTGTATCTTGAAAGAATGTGTGGATCATTAGTTAAATCCCCATATCTTGAAAGAATGTGTGGATCATTAGTTAAATCCCTGTATCTTGAAACAATGTGTGGATCATTAGTTAAATCCCTGTATCTTGAAACAATGCGTGGCTCTTGTTAGTGTTAACATTTACATGACCCCATTTTTTCTTTTGAAATTAATTGCCTTGAGGACCAATTATTTTGCTTGAAGATTGAATCTTTGTTTCTGATTGAAAGGAAATTTCCCTGTACACATTATTTCTCAGTTGGACACTTAACAATAAGCATGTGTAGCTGCAGAGAGATGTGGAGAGAGAAATGCTTCCATCCTTCCCCCTCTCTCCCTCACATGTGGAAAGCATTATATTCTGTCTACTGGAGCAGAGCAGTGAGTAGAGCAGCAAACAGTGTCTGTGCTGTGGGTCTGGGAGGCTGGGACATGTCTGGGATCAGTGTAGTGGATCTGCTCTGTGCTGGGTGTCCCGGCCTCTCTAGGGCCCCGCTGTTTGCACAAAAGGGGGTTTGTTATTTCAGAACCGCACACCCTGACAGGCCTCTCTCCCTTGACTGGGAGAGGCAGGGGGAAGGAAGGCCCCTCCGGTGTTCACCAAAGTAAAGAGCAGGCCTACAGAGCAGGCTAGTCTAGGCTGCTACATGGGTGTTGTCATGATATAACTTGTTTTTTTGCTATGGTTATATTTTAAGCAGCCATTTAGTTTTTTTTTCCAGGGTGCCTGTATTGCTATTTACTGCATGCTCTATTCTATAACTGAGGCTCTTCACATGTTGGTTTATTATGGTATCCCCATGCTGAGAAGCCATCGTATGTGGCTAGTCGGAGCTGAGTGGTTCTTTGGGTCCGAGGCCTTGGAATGGCATGGTGTGATTTATGGCCTTTCAGTGTTTAGGCCATGCCACAATAGGTTAGCGTAGCAACAAACTGGAATCATTACTCTACCAGACGTACTCGTACTGGACCTCAGTATTTCTGTACTTAACCATGTTTTTCAACCTAAATTGAGTGTTTTTTTTTTAAAGTCTTTTTTCTCCAATAAACAGCCACTTGACCTGTCATCTATTATCGTTCAGTCAGAGTACCATGACAACTGAGGCATATTTTCAACAATACAGAAACAAATGTGGAACTAATTGCATGTGAAACTAATTTTGCTGTGTTTTCTTTCCGTCTCTGCATAGCTACACACACACACACACACACATACACACACACACACACCGTACTCTGACATTGGCCTAACATTTCTATATTTCTTAATTCCATTATTTAACTTTTAGATTTGTGTGTATTGTTAGATACTACTGCACTGTTGGAGCTAGGAACACAAGCGTTTCGCTACACCTGCAATAAATTCTGCTTAATATGTGTATGCGACCAATAAAATGTGATTTGATTTGACACACACCGTTCCCAAAAGCCTCCCTCTTCAGTGCAGAGACAAGATGGGGTGTGGATTTAGAGTTTTGTTAGTAAAAGCTCAGACACATCGGCAGGATTGTTAGTAATGCCTGCCGACAGTTCTTAGCACCTCTGAACAGTGTGTTGGCAGTCAATCTCCTTTGTCTTCACACAGCAAAGACTTTGGAAGTCTTGTTTGTTTATGGTTTAGTATGTTTATGGTTTAGATTCCAAGCTATCTGCATTATTTTGTAGAAAGCCCTTGTTGATACCTAGCACGATGTCAAAGAAACAATTAAATTCATTCTCCACACTGCCGTTTCCAGCCATAGTCAAATGTTTAGCTAGCTAGCTAACGTTAGCATATTCACTAACTAGCACAACATGGATAGCGAAGGACACCTCACTAACTCGGCAGCTAAACACAGGCATCTTTTTCATTGAAACTAGCTAATCCATTGTGATGTAATTATGCCAATACTAGCTAAAGTGGTTAGCTAGCTAGGAGGAAGTATTTAGTGTTGTGTGCATTGCATCTGTGCACTTAGCTAGCTGCCATCCCATAGTCTACATTGCATATAATTGTGACTGGCTCATCCGTGGATGTACAGAGAAAATGTCTTCTTTTAACGTTTTCTCCCCTATGTGGGGATACCGCTTTTTGTTTTAGTAAGAGAAGGAACGGCCTCCTACTGTGACAAGTACCGATTGGCAGTGAGATTCTCGGTGTGTTTTCATACTTAAGATTTACCAAATTAAATTGATTGCAGCCTTAATACATCAGGCGTTTTTGCAGACTGGCAGATTTAATTAGAAAACCTGCTGAGTTGAAATGCAGACACATTTAATAAATATAGAATATGTTTCTCTGAGGTTTTTAAATGTCGCATTTTGGACTTTATGGCATATAGACCTAGAGGTAGAATTGCCCCAAGTAACAACTGCACTGCAATATGGAAATTAACTTCATCCTACAATCAAAATGGTGGATAGCAGTGAATCTGAGCTATAGTATGTGTAGAGACAGAACCCAGCTCTAGTTAATTTATTTTGTATTTAACCTTTTATTTAACTAGGCAAGTCAGTTAAGAACAAATTATTATTTACAATGACGGCCTACCCACAGGATCAGCCCCTGGAGCAAATTGGTGTTAAGTGCCTTGCTCAAGGACACATCGACAGGTTTTTCACCTTGTCGGCTCGGTATTCCAACCAGCGACTTTTCGGATACTGTCCTAACGCTCTAACCGCTGGGCTACCTGCCGCCGTAGTGCAATGAGCGAAGCGTTTGTGAGAGTGGGGATGGAAGGGGGGGGAGTGAACCAGCAGCAGGATGCAACAGCTCCCTCAATCTATCTCAGACTCCTAAAGGTCTTTCTTTTCATCTGCTGATGTTTCTACCACGCTTGGATCATCTGTCCTTCCTGCGGCCTCCTGGGCTCCCACACGCACCCACCCCTAACTCGCTCTGCAAAGCACGTGGAAAACATACTCCCATACACACAGATGAACACATACATACAGGCACAGTATGGGGGAACACACCAAAGCAATGGTTCCATGTTCCCATCACCCCTTCAGGGTCAGACAGATCGACAGGGCCTCCCAAACCCTGGTTCACTGATCAGTCAGCCCTAAAGAGAGGATTCAATCCTGTAGTTGTCTGTGAATGAAACCCCCCCCCACACACACACTCCCTCCCTCACCCCCACACTCCATCCCTCACCAGTCCAATCCAAAATGACTGTGGTTCAAGGCTCCGGGCTGACCTTTGAAGACGACTGAATTGCTAATAGGTTTATTCTCCCCACTCCACCTCAACCTTCCCTCCGCACACCCTTCTAATGAAAATGCTTTCGCCGCCTGTGTCCGTTCCTTATCCCCAGCCTGGATGATTTGAGAGGAATCTCTATTTTCTGGCTGTGGTTTGTCAGCTGTTTTTAAACTGTCAGCGTTGTTGCATGTAACCGTGCTCAATGTCAGATTTTAGTTTTTTCACCGAATCTCCATTTTGGTTATTGGTTAAGCTACAATTAGGCTGGGGAAATGTTAGCTAAATTGAGTTCCACACGTTCCTGTGACACAAGTTGTTACGGTAAAATTTTTGTTATATGACAGCGGTTCCACACGTTCCTGTGAAAAATTGTGGAAAATGTATATTCATTCTGTTCTTACTATAAAATGTGTGTTGGGCAGGGGAATGGAATTGTGTATTTAATGAAAAAGATAAACTATTGATTTAATTTGCATGACGTAGCCTATAGGCTGCACAGACCATAACATGATTTGGCTATTTCATCCACACCCGTTGCTGACAGGTGTATAAAATCGAGCACACAGCCATGCAATCTCCATGGGCCATTCTACTGCCAATGTTTGTCTAACTGAAGAGCTCAGTGACTTTCAGCGTCATAGGATGCCATCTTTCCAACAAGTCAGTTCTTCAAATTTCTGCCCTGCTAGAGCTGCCCCGGTCAACTGTAAGGGTTGTTATTGTGAAGGGGAAACGTCTAGGCGCAACAGCGGCTCAGCCGTGAAGTGGTGGGCCACACAAGCTCACAGAATGGGTCTGCAGAGTGCTGAAGCACGTAGGGTGTAAAAAAATGGTCTGTCCTCGGTTGCCACACTCACTACGGAGTTCCAAACTGCCTCCGGAAGCAACGTCCGCACAAGAACTGTTCGTCGGGAGCTTCATGAAATGGGTTTCCATGGCCGAGCAGCCGCACACAAGCCTAAGATCACCAGCTGAAAGCTTGGCATCGCGCATGTAGTAAAGCTCACCACCATTGGACTCTGGAGTCGATGAATCATACTTCACCATCTGGCTGTCGAGTCTGTGCTTCCAACTTTGTGGCAACAGTTTGGGGAAGGCCCTTTCCTGTTTCAGCATGACAATGCCCCCTTGCACAAAGCAAGGTCCATACAGAAATGGTTTGTCGAGATCGGTGTGGATGAAGTTGACTGGCATGCACAGAGCCCTGACCTCAACCCCATCAAACACCTTAGGAATGAATTGGAATGCCGACTGCGAGCCAGGCCTAATCGCCCAACATCAGTGCCCGACCTCACTAATGCCTCTTGTGGCTGAATGGAAGCAAGTCCCCGCAGCAACATTCCAACATCTAGTGGAAAGCCTTCCCAGAAGAGTGGAGGCTGTTATAGCAGCAAAGGGGGGACCAACTCCATATTAATGCCCAATATTACTCATTCAAGAGTTTTGAACGGAGCCAAGTACAGAGAGATCCTTGATTTAAAACCTGCTCCAGAGCACTCAGGACCTCAGACTGGGGCAAAGGTTCACCTTCCAACAGGACAACGACCCTAAGCACACAGCCAACACAGAAGTGACTTTGGAACAAGTCTCTGAATGTCCTTTAGTGGCCCAACCAGAACCCGGACTTGAACTCGATAGAACATATCTGGAGAGACCTGAAAATAGCTGTGCAGCAACGCTCCCCATCCAACCTGACAGAGCTTGAGAGGATCTGCAGAGAGGAATGTGAGATACTCCCCAAATACAGGTGTGCCAAGCTTGTAACGTCATACCCAAGAAGACTTGAGGCTGTAATCACTGCCAAAGGTGCTTCAACAAAGTACAAAGTAAAGGGTCTGAATACTTATGTAAATGTGAAATTTCAGTTTATTTTGTATAAATTAGCAAAAAAGTCTATAAACCATTGTGGAATATTTTGTGTAGATTTTTAGAATATGGCTGTAATATAACAAAGAGTAAAAAATCAAGGGGTCTGAGTACTTTCCTAAATGAACTGTATGTGTTGCCACCCGAGGGTCACGCAATACTCAAAAAGCAAATGTAGAACTTATCTTAATCAAAAACATAAAATACTGTCAAATACCTTATACTGTAATGTTTTATTTTAAATACTTTGATTTTATATTTTGCCCATATCTCCCAGACCTAATTGAAATGACACCTTCTCTATTCAAGAGCATGTTACACAAATTCTGAGGTGATACTTGAACTGGCTTTCCAGGCTCACATTATCCGAGCTAGCCCTGCCCTGGTAGGATCCTGAAGTGTGTGTGTGTGTGTGTGTGTGTGTGTGTCCCCGTCCCCCCATGGACTCTCTGGGTCAGGGGAGCCCTGGTGGCCCAGCCAGGGTGAGCCGTGTAGAGTTACAGATGGAGGCATTCCTCCCTGCCCAGGGTGTAGCTGGGCCACATCCAAAAACAAACAGCCTGCACGGTTAAAGACAGGTAGCCGTGGTGGTGGTTCAGTTTGTTTTGTGCTTCATGTGTTTATTTCACAATTTAATTCAACATCCAGGGGTAGTTTTCTAAATAATACTGTGTGTTTACACCCCATGTTTAACTAACACATACCTGCCAGTGTTGACCTGAGCGAGAATAAAACCAGCTCAGACAGGACCATTCTCTACCTGACAGCCGGCTTTCCAGGTTTTCTTTGTGGTGATATTTTGGAACCTAGTTCCGTGTTACAAGTCTCCTCTTGATTGTGTGAGGTCCCATAAATCACTGCTTGTTTTGACAACTACCTTTTATTGGGGGGGTGGGGGAGGGGTGGGTTACCATGGTAATGCAATAAAGTGGAGTGAAGTCCAGGTTAGCGGGTGGAGTGAAGCATGCTGGGTAGTTGGTGCCCCTCTGCTCTGTAATGTGTCCTACAGTAGATGTGGACAGGACTGGACAGGGGGGTGGTGTGTGTGTGTGCACAATGTGTATAATACTCAGGAGACAAGCTTGCTTAAAAAGTTGTTTGTGGGTGTGTTTTACGTGTTAGTGTGCATAGCATACCAAACCCTACAAGTGCTTGTGTTAAGTTTTCTTGAGGGCTTATTGAGTTTGTGTTAGTGCTGAGGTCATACAAGGACATCTATTATTGCTTAAAATATGGGTTTATGCCTAGCTTTACGTGTTTTTATGTTTTGTAGAAGATGTGTATTGTACAGTATGTTGCCTACAGCAAACGTGTTGAATGGGTTCAGGTTGTTTTTGTTGTCAGTCAGCCATTTGACCAAAGTGGAAAGCATTGGATAGTGGTTGTAACATGGCAGAAATAAAAGCTCTTCTAACCAATGATCTTCAATGGGCAACAGCAGGCAGGTTTGATTTCTGAAAGCATAAGACAATCTTATTACCGCAATGTAATAAAATTAGAAGGGATAGCATCATTCTAGGAAATGGTCCATTTAACAGAGAACAACTTAGGAGGGACTGGAGTTTTTCTCCCAAATTAATTTAAATATTCAGTTTAACGTAAAGGAAGCGTCTGAGAAGTGTTGAAGGGTATATTAACACAAAGACCTTGTCAGCAAATTACTTGTAATGGAGAGAGACATTTACATCACAGCGGGAAAAAAACAAACCCTGCTCAAATTTTAAAGGTCCAATGCAGCTGTTTTTATCTCCAATATCACATTATTTCTGGGTAACTATTAGGTACCTTACTGTGATTTGCTTTCTATTTAAAATGTTTAAAAAAATAAAGGTTTCTTAGCAAAGGGCAATTTCTCAAGAAAGAATCTTGCTAGGATTGTCTGGGAGTGGTCTTAGTGGGGAGGGGAAAACTGAAAAAGAACTGTTATTGGCAGAGGTTTGGAACTCTTTCTTATTGGTCTATTAAGTTATTTACCGAATGGTGATGTCACCATGGAAGGCCAAAACCCCATACCACCAAAACAGGCATACATTTCAGGTGGTCTTTTCAAACAGCCCGATCACTAAAAGGTAATTATCATAATTTTCTAAATTTAACAGTATTATTCCAACCTCATAGTGTGGAAATATACATAAAACACAGTAAAATAAACGTTTTGTGACTGCAGTGAGCCTTTAAGCAATCAGAATAAATCCCATGTGGATTTGCATCTATGCAGTGATTTTTGTTTTTAAATGAATAACTGCAGTAAGTCTTTCTATAGCATACTAACCATGTTTCTCTCTCTCTCTCTCTCTCTCTCTCTCTCTCTCTGCAGAGAATCTTCAACTCGTTTGTGTACACAGAGAAGACATCAAACGGAGAGACGGAGGTACAGCAGGTGAGTCACTGGGTGCTCTAGCTGCCATAGGCTCGTTCTATCTTCCTGTGTGTGCGTGCACAGTATGTGCGCTTGTGATTGTCTGTGCCGCAGTAACACACGCACACACACACACACACACACACACACACACACACACACACACACACACACACACACACACACACACACACACAGCCATCATCAGAGAAAGGGGGGCTTATTAAAATTCTACAGCTGCCGTCTCATTGGCTTTGAAGTTCTTTCTGGTTTCCCCTCCACTCCACTCTCATGACCTACACAGTGTCAGTGCAGTATGGCTTTACTCTAACAAGGTGATGCTGGAATAGAACATGGCTCTCTCTACCTAATGCAATATTAAAGACTGAATCAATGTCATTTAATCTGCAAGAGGCTACATTAGAATCCTAGATCTGTTAAATAAACTTTATGTATTCACTGTATGTGTATTGAAGTAGTATTTGGTCACACAATGATTACCTCAAGATTGTGACTCTGGATGCATGTAGGGTTTTTGTTTTGGTTGTTTCGGATTAGTTTCTGTCCAATAGAAATGAATGGTAAATAATGTGTTTCTAAACACTTATGTTAATGCGAATGCCACCATGATTACAGATATTATTAGTTCTGAATTAATTGTGAGTAATGAGGAGTGAGAAAGTTATGGTGAGAGGTTAGCATGCTAACCTCCCCTGTTATTGTAATGGTGAGAGGTTAGCATGCTAACCTCCCCTGTTATTGTAATGGTGAGAGGTTAGCATCTTTGGGAGTATGACATTTGTGCGTCTAACTTTTGCATTCATCATTATTCACGATAAATTCAGGACTATCTGTAATCATGGTGTTTAGGAACACTAAACTTTTGAATATTTTAATTAATAGGTGAATTGGAGCTCAGATATACTATATATAGATATAGATATAGATATAGATATATATAGATAGATAGATAGATAGATAGATAGATATATATGTATATGTATATGTATATGTATGTGTAGATATATATATATATATATGCGAGTTTGTTCTTATGGGTCTGGGCAAATAAACTGGCACTGTTCGCTTACTGCCCATTCCTGCTCTGCAGTGGTTGGGATGTTTCCACTACATGGTTTGGCAGACTGGCTACTACTATTTCCACTGGCTCAGTATTATTTACAGTACAGTGGTTGGTTCTGGATCAGTTTAATCAATAGGAGGTCATTTGATAAAGTAAAAAAATCTATCTGCCCCACAGCTACTGCTCTCATTCACCTAATCAATGCTGATTAGTTGGAGGGAGTGAGAGGTTTTATTATTTCTGATAGTTTTCATAAACGTATGAAGATGTCCAGTGAAAGCAGATATACAATTTGTGGGAACAACACAGTAAAGATTTGGATACACATGAGCCTCAATGCTATTCAATAAAAACGTCTGTTAAATTCGCTTCTCTGTGTTGCTTGTTTACAGCGGGTCATTTCATAAGGAACTGTCAGCGGCCATCTTGTATTGTTCACATCACTAACTTTTCAAGAATGATGTTCTATATAGGCGCTAACAATGGAGGCCCGTCTAAAACCTGGCCTAACTCTCTGTCTATATTACAGGGCATTTTTTTGTTACGTTACAGCCTTATTCTGAAATGGATTCAATTAAATATTTTCCTCATCAATCGACACACAATACTCCATAATGACAAAGTGAAAATGGGCTTTTAAAAATGTATTAAAAATGAAAAACATATCTTATTTACATAAGTATTCAGACCCTTTTCTATGAGTCTCGAAATTGAGCTCAGGTGCATCCTGTTTCCATTGATCATCCTTGAGATGTTTCTACAACTTGATTGGAGTCCACCTGTGGTAAATTCAATTGATTGGACATGATTTGTAAAGGAACACACCTGTCTATATAAGGTCCCACATGTTGACAGTGCATGTCAGATCAAAAACCACGCCATGAGGTCGAAGGAGCTCCAAGACAGGATTGTGTCGAGGCACAATCTGGGAAAGAGTACCAAAAAATGCCTGCAGCATTGAAGGTTCCCAACACAGTGGCCTCCATTTTTAAATGGAAGAAGTTTGGAACCACCATGACTCTTGCTATAGCTGGCCGCCCGGCCAAACTGAGCAATCAGGGGAGAAGGGTCTTTGTCAGGGAGGTGAACAAGAACCCGATGGTCACTGACAGAGCTCCAGAGTTCCTCTGTGGAGATGGGAGAACCTTCCAGAAGGACAACCATCTCTGCAGCACTCCACCAATCAGGCCTTTATGGTAGAGTGGCCAGACGGAAGCCACTCCTCAGTAAAAGGCCAAGCATCACGTCTGGAGGAAACCTGCCACGATCTACTGTGAAGCATGGTGGTGGCAGCATCATGCTGTGGGGATGCTTTTCAGCAGCAGGGACTGGGAGACTAGTCAGGATCGAGGGAAAGATGAACGGAGCAAAGTACAGAAAGATCTTTGATGAAAACCTGCTCCAGACTGGGGCGAAGGTTCACCTTCCAACAGGACAACGACCCTAAGCACACAGCCAACACAGAAGTGACTTTGTAACAAGTGTCTGAATGTCCTTTAGTGGCCCAACCAGAACCCGGACTTGAACTCGATAGAACATATCTGGAGAGACCTGAAAATAGCTGTGCAGCAACGCTCCCCATCCAACCTGACAGAGCTTGAGAGGATCTGCAGAGAGGAATGTGAGAAACTCCCCAAATACAGGTGTGCCAAGCTTGTAGTGTCATACCCAAGAAGACTCAAGGCTGTAATCGCTGCCAAAGTTGCTTCAACAAAGTACTGAGTAAAGGGTCTGAATACTTATGTGAATGTGAAATGTCCATAAATTAAAAAAAATAATAATTAGCAAACATTTCTAAAAACCAGTTATTGCTTTGTGATTATGGGGCATTGTGTGTAGATTGTGTCAATTTAATACATTTTTAGAAAAAGGCTGTAACGTAACAAAATGTGGAAATACTTTCCGAATGAACCGTGTATGTCTCTGGTAGTATGCATCTGTAGACTGTATAGGTTCCCACTCCTTGTGTGTGTCAACATTTATTTACAGTATGTTTTTATTTCAAATGTTCCAGAAACCATGCTAAAGCATCCGTCCAGTAGATACCTTGGTTGATAAAATGTTTTCTCTCTCGTCCGATTTGTCCATGTAGCCATCTTAATTTAATTTATTATTTCAAAGAGTGATTCTTAAACTGTTCGAATTTATCAGAAATATTGACAAGATGTACAATAGGGTCTCTGTAGCAATTGCATGCCTCTAAGCCTCCTGCCAATTTAGCATTACCAAGATCAGACTGTGCCAGCGCTGGCATTGCTGGCATGGTGCTCCCTGGGTAGGAGGTAGGAGGGAAATGATACTTTGGCACCGTGGCAGCCAAACAGCACCAATTAGAGCTGAATCCACAGTGGGGAGGAAGCCCAAAGAAAAAAGACTGACAGAAAGACAGGCTGAGAGACAGAGCCTGGCTTTGAGACTGGCACCCTGGCTCCCTTTCACTATCTCCCTCTCATTACTCAGCCAGGAGAGGAACAGGGAGAGGACATCTGCCACTGAGTAATGACATTGGCTGGGTCAAAACGGCCAATAGATGGACGTATTGTTGTATGTACATGTGTGTGTAGCCAGAGGATGAGGTGGACACGCCGGTCTACTAGCCCAGTCTGTCTATCAGAGTGTGCCTGAGCCCCCAGGGGCTAGAGGTGGAGGCAGTGGTCTGACGGTCTGAACCAGAAACACACAATAAAACTGCATGGTCTAGGACTGGCTGGTCAGGGTTACAGCAACCCCCAGAGCCCAATATGTGTTATAGTGAAGGTGGGAGGAGTGAGATTTGGGTAGGCGGGACGGTGGTTGGGATTTGTGGGTAGAGAGGGGGTGGGTGGTTTTGGCTCCGTAAAAGTAGCCCTAATTCACTAAACCTGTGCCTTGCAGGTCTTCGGTGTCTAGTTCCTCTGGTCTCATGAATGGGTATTTCTCAGTCTGACCCCCACCATGCTGTGGCTAGGGCTGTGAAGGCACTCGGACAGCTCGACAGTGACTGAGACACACCTAATAGAGTCCCCACATTGGGGCTAATTACTGTGTGAGTGTGCTGGTCCGGCCCAGTCTGTGAGGGGCTGTACAGTATGTCCCAAATGGCAACCTACTACCTACACATAGTGCACTACGTTTGACCGTAGCCCTATTGGCCCTTGTCAAAAGTGGTGTACGGAATAGGGTGCCATTTGGGACTCCTGTATCGGGTGGCTGTGTAATTCAGGGTGACGCCACTGGCCCTGTATAATGCCATAATAGGAATAGCGGCTGGCTGATTAGGTGTATGGGTCACAGCACGTTTCCCTGTTCCTGGCCTGGGCCAGGGCTGTGTTGGCAGGCATGCCTCATTATGGGATGTGGACAGACATGGAGACTGGTTGCCGAAGTCGAGACTGGTTGCGGTAGAAGCGGTTCTCCTAAGGAATGTAGTGACTTGATGCGATTTTGAGTCTTTTTTTAAAGCCTACTTGTTGTGAGTTATCAGTGCTCGTTGTGTTAAGGTCAAACCCATCTTGTCCTATGAAGGCTATGTAGCCTGTGCTCGAATGCATGGGAGTGGGTGTTAGTTGCCACGGTCCAGTAGGTTCCAACCAGGTTGGTTCCCTGTGGGGTTGTACCTTGGCTCCAGAGTAGGAACAGGAACCTGTTGTGAGGAGCTGCTAGTGCGTTGGTTATTAGTGTCCCCCAGGTGGGAACCCTTTTTGAATGAGCCTCAGAGATGCGTGCAGTCAGCCATAACTCCCCCTCTGAGAGCTGTAATGTATGCCTAGCGTTAGCTGACACACTAACACAGGACAGACAGGGGCCTAGTCAGGCCTAACACTAACCAGCACGATTCAATTATCTGACCCTTTTTTAAGGAACTACATTTTCCTTTTGAGTGATTCCTCACGAAACCAGGACACAAAAATACCACGACTTTGGGGATTTTTCACAATTGAATCCATTGAATGGTCTTTTGTTTACATATATTTGACATTTGGATCTAAAAGCATTTAGGACATTTTGGCCTTACCCAGGCCTCCTTTAAGACTCCATAATGTTTCATGTAGGTGCTACAAAGCAAAAATTGGTGTCATATGAAGCTGTACTGCTTGCTCTTTAATGAGTTGTGTTTTTATTTCATAGGGTTGGGGGCTGGGAGGGCCAAGAGGCCAGAGGTGGCTGAACGGAGTGCTCGGGTTGGGGTGTAGGGTTTGAGCATAGCCTGAAGGTAAGGCAGGGATAGATAGATAGATAGATAGATAGATACTTTATTGATCCCCGAGGGGGACATTTCTTTAATAAAGGGATAGTTCCCCTTGCTGCTCCGTAGACGACAAGCACCAGTTTGAGATAATAAGGGAGTTCCATGTGATCATGGCTCTATATCAGTGTTTCCCAAACTCTGTCCTAGGGACCCCAAGGGGTGCATGTTTTGGTTTTTGCCCTAACACTACACATCTGATTAAAATGATCAAAGCTTGATGATTTGTTGATTATTTGAATCAACTGTGTATTGCCACTGCAAAAACCAAAATGTGTAGCCCTTGGTGTCCCGAGGACCGAGTTTGGGAAACCATTCTCTATCTAATACTGTAACGTTGCCTTGAATTCGTTCTGGATTTGGGGACTGTGAAGAGACCCCTGGTGGCATGTCTGGTGGGGTAAGTGTGAAGAGACCCCTGGTGGCATGTCTGGTATGTCTGTCAGAGCTATATGTAAGTTGAATCATGGTCTTTTTTTGTCCTGGTTTCGTGAGGAATCACTCCATTTTTTTTCTTTTTCTTCTTTTTTTCCATACATTTGACTAATAATGCAGGTTTATTCCTCACTAGCTCTCCACCATCCATCATGATTTGTTCTTACGGTTGACAGCTTTCACATGGAGTCTGGTTCTGAGGTCTTTGATGTTGTTCAGAGCTCTTTGCATTTGGTAATTTCAACCATTATGTACGAGGACTGTGTGTTACACGGGCCTTGCTCAAATCTGAAATAACGAGGAGTAGCCTATCTGACTGCACTTAGACATACGCCTAAAGAATGGGAGCGTACTCCTACATGCTTCAACCCAGCTTGAATAAAAAAGGTATTGGCACTTAACTAAAATATATTCCTATTAATCTTCTGAGAGTGTGTGTGTGAGTGCTGTTGTGTTTTCTATAAGTAATTCCAACACGATGAAGAGAACCTTTTATGTATGATGTGTGATTTTATACAGAATATATCCAACTGTGTGTGTGTGTGATTTGGTTGTAGCTTGCGAAGAAGATCCGTGAGAAGTTTAACCGCTACCTGGATGTGGTGAACAGGAACAAGCAGGTGGTGGAGGCATCCTACACTGCCCACCTGACATCCCCCCTCACTGCCATCCAGGACTGCTGCACCATCCCCCCCTCCATGATGGAGTGAGTATACAAACACACACACAACCCCTTACTCACTTCCTCTGTTCTAAATGTATTTGAATCCTTTCTAGAAACGGCCATCTCCATGTGTGCAAAATCTACTAATTGAATTTGACATTTGAATCATTTAGCAGACACTCTTATCCAGAACGACTTGGAGGACTAGTTAGGGTTAAGTGCCTTTTTCACCGGATTCAAACCAGCGACTTTTCATTCACACATACATGAGCATCAGTGGTGGTGATGACCTCTGCTCTGCTCGGCGACCATTTAAATCTTGCGGACAGATGCAGTTGTTTATGGGTAATGGAGTTGTCTGAAGGCCTATTTCCACCAATCTCCTACACCTCAAACGAGCGAGATAGAAGTTGAGTGGAGAGGGAGAGAGCGCTGCTTTCAACCCTAATCTCTACAGCTCCAGCTGTCTACATCCCTCTCTCTCTCTCCTTCTCTTACTATCTTTTTCTACTTCTCTCTCCCTCCCTCTCTGTCCTAATGTATTATTATTTTTTTTTTCATTTTCTCCACAATTTCGTCGTATCCAATTGGTAGTTACAGTCTTGTCCAATCTCTACAACTCCCGTACGGACTCGGGAGAGGCGAAGGTTGAGAGCCGTGTGTCCTCCGAAACACAACCCACCAAGCCGCACTGCTTCTTGACACAATGAACGCTTAACCCGGAAGCCAGCCGCACCAATGTGTCGGAGGAACCACCGTACACCTGGCGACTGAGTCAACATGCATGCGCCCGCCACAGGAGATGCTAGAGCGCGATGGGACAAGGACAACCAACCAGCCAAACCCTCCCCTAACCCGGACAACGCTGGGCCAATTGTGCGTCGCCTCATGGGTCTCCCCCGTCGCGGCCGGCTGCGACACAGACGGGGCTCGAACCCGCATTTGTAGTAATGCAGCTTGCACTGCCTTAGACCACTACACCACTCGGGAGGCCCCTAATGTAGTTTTGATGATGTTTTCGGTCTCTCTGAAGTTTCGCCACTGACTTATCTGGAGTTCTAGGGTCCGTCTCTGCTTTTCCCACAATCAGTCTGGCTCCGCTCCAGCATAATACCAGCATAATAAATTCGAATTTCATCCGAATTTAGCCTAGTCCAGGCTTTTCTCTCACACACTTTTGGAGGAGAGAGAGAGGGAGGGAGAGCGAGAGAGCTGGGGTGGACTGAGTATGAAGAAGATGATGTAAAGGGATGGGGTGTGCAGGGAGGCAATGAGGGTTGAACAAAATGTAGGCTTACTTCTGAGGACTGTCTGTCAGTCTGATAGCGGTGCATCGCTCCCACAACTTCAAAGGATCCCACTGGGAAAAAGCTGACAGCTCTCACTTTGAGAAAGTTCGTTTGGGAGCGTGACCGTTTGGAGGGGTGCAGAATAACTTTTCCTCTCCGTAGGCAGTCCCAGACAGGGAAAGTTAAAGATCCAAACATCTGATCTGTGCCAGTACAATGCCATGAGGCCTGTTTTCAGACTAACTCAGTGCTGTGCTGGATCCTCCAGAGAGGCTGGTGGCAGACCCACATGTCCCCAGGTCAGGGTGTCCTTCAGTGGGCTTAGAGTCAGCTGCTGCTCCCTGCTCCTGGGTCAGATGGCGGGTCATAGCTGGGGGTGTCAGGTGGTTCACAGGATTACAATGCTTTCAGTGTTTGGTCTGTGGGCCAGTTTCCCAGTCTCTCCAATAAATGCCTGAAAATAGCATGTGGTTCGGTTTTATTGACTGATCTTCAGGTACCAGCTAGATCAAATGTACAACTTGTTGAAGTGCGGTTGACAAAACATTGGCACGTCTGATTAATTCCTCATAGCCATTCATTCCTGTCTCCAGTGTAAGCTAGCTGTATGTAGTGTACATGTAGGTAAATCTGACATAACTGTCACTACTAGCGCAGCTCTGCTGTCTCTGGCTACAGCTACCTCCGGAAAGACAAACAGCTAGCCAGCTAGCCAGCCAGGCAGTCTGGTTGAGATAAGAAAATGTGTTTAGCTGGCCAGCTGTGTGTTTAGATAATGGCAGGGGTTATACAGGGTTGTATTCTTATAATGGGTATTCCTTCCAGGTTGTCATTTACATTTACTACATAAAACCTGTAGTCCACCCAACCATTTCTGATGTTCTTGTCTGGCTACAGTCTCCAGTGAAGTGGTACTGTAGTGTTGCTTGAGGAATATTACGAGGACACACTACTTACTGTGCATTGTTATGACTTCATAGTCAATGGGACAGGAAATGGCTGCGAAAGGGTACAGCAATTTAATGTTTGGATTTAGTTTAATTCCTAGAATTGCCCACTGATGACTGTTGAGCCCCTCTCCTCTGGCTGTGGAGTGTTGATCCTGCATTGATCTCTGGGCTCTGGTCTGAGCTGGGATCAGGGATGTGGGGGGGTCAGCTGGTTTTTCCGTTTGCTCTGAGTGAACTAATGAAGCCTCTGTTTGAGCATGAGGTAGAGCGAGAGAGAGGGATGAGGAAAAGAGGAGAGAGAGAGCGGCTTAACAGGCTTTAAACCCTGGGCTGATAGGAGCCCTCTCTCGCTGACCAAATGCTCCTGTCCATATCGAGAGACCTTCCTCCCCCCTCACTCCCTGCTCCTCCGCTCCCCAAATCCCCATTGAGCCCCCCCCCTCTTAGCCTCCCCGGCGGCTACGCTAATGAAACGCAGTGCTATGTGCACTGAGAGATTAAAAGAGGTAGCAGGCCTGGGAGAGGAGGGCTTGGGGAAGGGGGAAGGGGGAGGGTGGTGTTTGCTATAACTGAATGCTGTAGCACAGCAAGCTCTGCGAAAGCAGTAGTGCGTACTGGCATCATACTGTGATACAAATAGTTATTTCAATGTTCGTCACGCTGAACTCTCTATAACAGCACTACAGGTTGATTCAGTACCAATGGTAGAAGATGTCAGCCATACACTACAGTGTTCTAGTAACAATACTATTTGCAGTATTCCTGTATCTGCATGATATCTCCCTGATCGAGGCAAGGAGAACTCCTCCCTATGGGATGTTGAAATAAAGCATAGCAATCGCTTCATTATTGAACATTATACAGGCAGGGGCCTCGTCATAGCAATGTAAGAGCAGTATTATATGTAGGTCTATGTGCTCTGTATCAACTGTGTACACTCAATGCAGCTTCAGGGGTTATTTCAACTGTATTTTCTTTTTATTTATTAGGGATGTTTTTCAAGACCCTCATTTGCATGTTGAATCCAAATCAGGGCTGGAAGGTTTTCCTTCTCTCTCGCTCTCTCTCGTATCGCTCTCTCTCGCTCGTTCTCCTGGTTTTGATGTAAAATTCAAAGCGCTTGCAAATGTATTTTTTATCCAGCACATTTGCTTAGCCGCCACATGTAAAGTGTGTTGGAGGAGAAGAATGAGGACTGTAGCCTGATGGGAATTTTAATGTCTGAAGTTCAAAGCAGCTGGTAGATCAGGGTAGCTGTCAATCAAATACACTCTCTCAAGCTCCGGAGGGGAAAGGGAGGATGAAGAGGTAGGAAGAGAGGAAGGAGTGTGTGTGCAGTGAGGATAGTGGCTTCCGATGTGTGTCCGTCTGCAGGCATGCATGGCTGGATGTGCTTGTGTGTGCATGCGTATTTATGTGTGTCAGATAGCAGGTTACTGGTGGTTGGTTGTGTTTCCTGTGTGCAAGGAAGGGCAGTAACGTGAGCCAGCAGGGGGACGGGGTTTAAAGGGGGTGGTGGATCTGAGGGGTGGGGGTGGGATCAAAACGACCCAGCCGTGGTGTGGAGCAGGCTACTCCCCTAAGACCCCCCCCCCCCCCCCCCCTCCCTCTCATCTCAACATCCCTCTATCGCCTCTTCATTAGTGAAGCTGAGGCACTCTGGAAGCTAGCTGCGATGAGACTAGCTCCTATGACCCCATGGAGGTACCATGGGGCTGCCAACCGCATGTAATACTGTGATAGGGAAACCTACTGGGTTTAGGGGAACCGGGCACCCACCAGCCCCCAGAGGACACCACACACGCACTACATGTACCCCACCTATACATGCAGGGGGTGCATTACTGGGAAGATGATAAAAGCATATTTTCCACACACAGCATGGACATCATTGAGATGGTTGCTACGGTTTGCATCAGCACTGTCTATGTATTTCAGATTCAGTCCTCTCCTTGATGTTTTCTCATCTCTCCATCTCCCTCCAGCCTTTCGTTGTTTCTGAGAGATATTACTTCTATGGTACATCAGTGAAATGTGCTCTGCAGTAGTGCTGTTGTAAATGTGGTGTGTTCTGTCTCCGTTCAGGTTCGATGGTAACTTCAACACCAACGTGTCCAAGACCATCTGCTGTGACAGGCTGTCTCCCACTGTCAACAGTCGAGCCTTTAACCCTGGACGGGACCTCAACTCAGGTGGGTCACCCCCTTCTTCATCTCCTTTATTATCTCCTATACAATGAGCTCCTTTTACTTCCTGGTCTTCCTCTTACCCAACCCCCCTGCCCCGAACCTTCTAACCCACCATTCATACGGCAGTCTTCACCTCTAACATGGACAGCCATGGCCTTACTTACGAACAATTGCCATGACAACAGCAACCCGTTGAAGTTAATATTCCTCACCATATCGTTAAATCTTAAAAGGAAATGGTGTTTGGACCCAGATGGAAATAATGAACTATGGCTATTCTGTTTTCTTTCTCTCTCACTCTCTGATTCAAGAATAGTGATTTGTTTTTCTGCGCTGAAGATTCTGAGATCAAATTAGGTGTTTTTTTCCCCCCCTTGATCTCTGGTCTGCTTCTCCATTCGGTACGAGGATGTTTTTATCATTCTACATTTGGAGATTTTGTCCAGCCTTGCCATCTGCCCCTGCCTGCACCGCTGTTGGCCAATCAATTTGTTATTTTACGACAACCATTCATATCATGGCGGAATATTGCTGACTGTACTGAAGCGGCTGCAGCATTTGCATATTTTCTACTACTAAATCCCACTCTCGCTAATGGTTATTTTTGTCTCAATGTGGAAACACTGGCAAAGCCAACCCCTCTCTCACATACACTACACCTCCTCCTCTATTAGGGCTGTAGAAACTCTTAAAAGCCCCTTCTCTTACCTGTCTCCTCGTCTCTCACACCCTCTCCGTCCAAATTCCAGGCCGCTCCGCCTCTGAGCATGTTAGGATAATTCATCGTCATCCCAGAGCTTATTTTCCCATCAGGAGTTCATGTTACCACCAAGCCTCCATTTCTCAGGCTGTCTTGACCTCAAGCCTCTGCTAGCATTCATCGTCCCCGTCTTTCTGGACCCAGTCTAAACAACCAGGGAGAGAGGGAGGGATAGGTGCAATTATCAAGAGGAGGACTGAGAAGATGGTCGAGAAAGAGAAGAGAAGGAGCACAATAGAGGAAAGAAAGTTGGAGTGCGAAAGGCTGAATAGGCAGATTATCCATGGAAGGAGAGCGAGAAAAGAATGGCGGAGCAAGAGGAGTGAGTGAACAAATGAGGAAAGAAAGAGAGAGAGGTTGTGAGGTGAGAGGTGGCACTGGTTGTAGTAAATACTAAGAAGGTGTTTCACAACTGTTTTTCCTGGACTTTCCTTCTGGGTCTTGTTCTCCTCATCTCCTTTGACACACCAGCTTCTTTCTCAATCGTAGTTCCCACGTTGCTCCAGGCACTGGTTTGATGCGAGTTAGTTGTCCAGTCCTGCCCAGTGGACACATTAACCCCTCTGCACTTAGCCAAAGTGTTACTGAGCTCTGAGGAAGAGAGCTGGGAATGGGAAGTGTGATTGAGTAATGAGTACGGGTGGAGGGAGATAGAGGAAGCTGCGGTCCCTCAGCCTGTCGGTCTATGTGGTTCTAGTGTTTTCTAAACACTGGTGGCAGGATTAAGCGCTGCAGCCTAGCAGATGTATACGTACTATTTTAGACTGTCAACATCCAAGTGGTTCCTGTTTATACCAGGCCTGGAGATGGATGAAGTGGCCTAGAATGCAGATATATGGCAAGCTAGCATGCCTCTGCTCAATAACCAGCGCCATAGGAAATACTAGCGTGCCGCTAACTCCTATCCATTCCCATGTTGTAGAGTGTAGTGTTGGTCTATATTGGGTACTGTGTGTTCATGTTGTTGACTCTGTATGGTTAGTTTTGTAGTGGGCTGCTTGCTAGTTGTTCTGTATTGGGTGGTGTGTTAGGAAAATACTGAGGAGATCGGATTAGCATGTGTGGAGTAATGGACTTGAGTGTGTCGCTAGTGCCGACATGCCTGTCTTTTATAAGGTAGAGCAGCTAAATACTTTCAACGGTGACGTCATGTTTGCTATTATCTATAGTCATTCGGAAAGTATTCAGACCTCGACCTTTTCCACATTTTGTTTCGTTACAGCCTTATTCTAAAATTGTATTAAATGGTTGTTTTTCCTCATCAATCTACACACAATACCCCATAATTACAAAGAAGAAAGTTTTTTTTTTTTTAAATGTATGCAAATTTATAAAATAAATTAATATCACATTTACCTAAGTATTCAGACCCTTTACTCAGTACTTTGTTGAAGCACCATTGGCAGCGATTACACCCTTGAGTTTTTTGGGGTGTGACGCTACAAGCTTGGCACACCTGTATTTGGGGAGTTTCTCCCATTCTTCTCTGCAGATCGGATGAGGTTGGATGAGGAGCTTCGCTGCACAGCTATTTTCAGGTCTCTCCAGAGATGTTCGATAAGGTTCAAGTCCGGGCTCTGGCTGGGCCACTCGAGGACATTCAGAGACTTGTCCCGAAGCCTCTCCTGCATTGTCTTGGTTGTGTGCTTAGGGTCATTGTCCTGTTGGAAGGTGAACCTTCGCCCCAGTCTGGGAACCTGCTCCAGAGCGCTCAGGACTTCATCAAGGATCTTTCTGTTCTTTGCTCCGTTCATCTTTACCTCGATCCTGACTAGTCTCCCAGTCCCTGCCGCTGAAAAACATCCCCACAACATGATGCTGCCACCACCATGCTTCACCGTAGAGATGGTGCCAGGTTTCCTCCAGACGTGATGCTTGGCGTTCAGGCCAAAGAGTTCAATCTTGGTTTCATCAGACCAGAGAATTTTGTTTATAATTGTCTGAGTACTTTAAGTGCCTTTTGGCAAACTCCAAGCGTGTTCATGTGCATTTTACTGAGGAATGGCTTCCGTCTGGCCTGATTTGTGGAGTGCTGCATAGGTGATTGCCCTTCTGGAAGGTTCTTCATCTCCACAGAGGACTTCTGGAGCACCTTCAGAGTGACCATTGGGTTCTTGGTCACCTCCCTGACCAACGCCCTTCTCCCCCGGTTGCTCAGTTTGGCCGGGTGGCCAGCTCTAGCAAGAGTCTTGGTTGTTCCAAACTTCTTCCATTTAAGAATGATGGAGGCCACTGTTTTCTTGGGGACCTTTAATGTTTTGGTACCCTTCCCCAGACCTGTGCCTCAACACAATCCTGTCTCTGAGCCCTACGGACAATTCCTTCGACTTAATGGCTTGGTTTTTGCTCTGACGTGCACTGTCAACTGTGGGACCTTATATAGAGAGGTTTGTGCCTGTCCATATCAATTGAATTTACCACAGGTGATCAATGGAAACAGGATGCACCTGAGGTCAATTTTGAGTCATAGCAAATGGTCTGAATACTTATGTAAATAAATAATTTTAATACAATTTCTAGAAACCTGTTTTTGCTTTGTCAATATGGCGTATTGTGTGTAAATTGACGAGGAAAACATTTTATTTAGTAAACTTTAGAATAAGGCTGTAACGTAACAAAATGTGGAAAAAGTCGAGGGGTCTGAATACTTTCCGAATGTGCTGTATCTTTAGAGGCCGCCTTTGTAACGCGCACGAACACGCGCACCCACACATGTGAATGGCTGTTTTGTGTTCCTCTTTTTCTCTACTCCCCAGACAGGAAGCTGCAGGGTTTGTGATCTGATCTCTCTGAAGATTCTCCTGACTCCTCTGACCCAATGAAAGTCTGTTTGTTTTGGCAGCTACTTTGGCCCTGTTCCCTGGCAGATGCTGCCGTTATACCAGCAAACCAGTAAAAGTTGTTATGTTAGCCTTTTATCTGTTGATAGTGAAATTCTTAAATTCTCTATCTATTTAAAGTCGCATTTCGTTGATACTTTGTGTGAGGGTGCGTTGGTAAATTCATTCTGGAGTGCCAGGAAGTGCTCAGAGTGCTCTCTGGGCGTTTGTAAATTCAGAGCGTTGTCAGATTGTCCGTTCGTAAAGTCGGAGCGTTTAGAGAGCACACTGGACGCTCTGGCCGAGGAGTAGGCTTGACCCGATCGTTCTGACCTCGCAACGGCAGTCAAGCACCCAAGCTAGCTGGCTAGCTGGCTACTTCCAGACATAAATGAGAGAACATCTCACTCTGACCATTTTACTCGCCCTAGCAGAGCTGGTTAGGCTGTTTTCATGTTATCCAGAGCGTTGGTGACTAACTGTGCTGCTGGCAACAATTTAAATATGCTTTTTTGCCGATGTTTACTGACACGGCCATATTCAACCGGTGTTGAGCGTTCGTAAATTCATCAGTTATTCTGCTCTCTGGCACACTCAGACGAGAGTGCTCTGAAATCGGAGTAGTTAGCCAGAGTGAATTTACGAACACACTCTGAGAAAGTTTGGCTTAAGTTGAGAATTATTAAAATATCTAGGCCTTACGTCGTATTCTGCATGTCAACGACACCTTGTATAACTACTAAGAGCACACAGTCACACTATAGTGAAACAAATAAAACCATGTCAGTTATACAGCTGGAATAAACGGTTTAATCTGATATCCAGTCTGACACATGCACACAGGGAATGTTAGTTTATGCAGGGCCTTACAACAGCATGTGAGCTCACTCTTACTTTTCACACACAGACTAGAGGAGATTTGGTTAACCCTTTAAAGCCTCGCCATCTGCCAGTGGGCTCTTACAGGTGTTTGAGACGCCAGAATGAAACCCCCATGTTAGAGTGGTTGAAGGAGAGAGAAATGTAGGGAGCTCTTTCTTTGTTTCACAATACTTAATCTCCCAGAATCCCTCAAATTTGATACTGTATCAACCCTACCTCTCTCTCCATCTCTCAGGATATATCTTTCTCTCACAATCTCTCTCTTAGGATCTTTCTCTCTCTCTCTCTCTCTCTCTCTCTCTCTCAGGATATCTCTCTCAGGATATCTCTCTCTCTTTCAGTATCTCTCTTTCAGTATCTCTCTCTCAGGATCTCTCTCTCTCTCTCTCTCAGGATCTCTCTTTCTCTCAGGATCTCTCTTTCTCTCAGGATATCTCTCTCTCTCTCAGGATATCTCTCTCTCTCTCTCAGGATATCTCTCTCTCTCTCTCAGGATATCTCTCTCTCTCTCTCAGGATATCTCTCTCTCTCTCTCAGGATCTCTCTCTCTCTCTCAGGATATCTCTCTCTCTCTCTCAGGATATCTCTCTCTCTCTCAGGATATCTCTCTCTCTCTCAGGATATCTCTCTCTCTCTCAGGATATCTCTCTCTCTCAGGATATCTCTCTCTCTCTCAGGATATCTCTCTCTCTCTCAGGATATCTCTCTCTCTCTCAGGATATCTCTCTCTCTCTCAGGATATCTCTCTCTCTCTCAGGATATCTCTCTCTCTCTCAGGATATCTCTCTCTCTCTCAGGATATCTCTCTCTCTCTCAGGATATCTCTCTCTCTCTCAGGATATCTCTCTCTCTCTCAGGATATCTCTCTCTCTCTCAGGATATCTCTCTCTCTCTCAGGATCTCTCTCTCTCTCTCAGGATCTCTCTCTCTCTCTCAGGATCTCTCTCTCTCTCTCAGGATCTCTCTCTCTCTCTCAGGATCTCTCTCTCTCTCTCAGGATCTCTCTCTCTCTCTCTCTCTCAGGATCTCTCTCTCTCTCTCTCTCTCAGGATCTCTCTCTCTCTCTCTCTCTCTCAGGATCTCTCTCTCTCTCTCTCTCTCAGGATCTCTCTCTCTCTCTCTCTCTCAGGATCTCTCTCTCTCAGGATCTCTCTCTCTCAGGATCTCTCTCTCTCAGGATCTCTCTCTCTCAGGATCTCTCTCTCTCAGGATCTCTCTCTCTCTCTCTCTCTCAGGATCTCTCTCTCTCTCTCTCTCTCTCTCGCGCTCTCTCTCTCTCTCTCTCGCTCTCTCTCGCTCTCTCGCTCTCTCTCTGAATCTCAATTCACTTTATTGGCATGACGCGACAATGTACATATTGCCAAAGTATCATACATCAATATATTTTTTTTTCTTCTATATATATATTTTTTTCTATTTTATAAATATATATATATATATACATACATATACACACGCACATACATATATATACACATATATACATACACACATATATATATATATATATATATTTTTTTAAATATAATTACATCAATCTCTCTCTCTCTGGATCTCTCTCTCTCTGGATCTCTCTCTCTCTCTGGATCTCTCTGAGTATTAATCCTACCTACTGTTTACAATACTGACATCTCTCTCTCTCTCTCTCTCGCCTCCTCTGTAGTTTTGGCAGATAACCTGAAGTCCAACCCGGGCATCAAGTGGCAGTACTTCAGCTCAGAGGAGGGCATCTTCACTGTGTTCCCCGCCCACAAGTTCCACTGCAAGGGCAACTACGAGCACCGCAGCAGGTAATGTTACACTAACAGACCAGCAACACTATCCCACAGCATCGCTCAGATAAACCAGCAAAACTATCCCACAGCATCGCTCAGATAAACCAGCAACACTATCCCACAGCATCGCTCAGATAAACCAGCAACTAGCCCAAACACATGGGCATGAATGGAGTCATTATTGTTACAGAAATCATCACTGACTGCAAATTCCACAGTTTTGTGTGGCCACATCAAGGATATTGTTCTTGACTATCCAAACGGTTACCTACTTCCTCTATTCCATCACCACCTCCTCCTTTGTTTCTGTGTGGCACAGTGAGAGGACATGTAAATAGTATTTCTCCTATACTCTGGGGTTGTTGGGTTTTCCTCTCCTCTGAGACAGAGACTCCCTGACCACACATGCCCTTGAGACTAGTAAAGACCACTGGAATCTCTCACCCACTGTTGTGGTTTCTCTGGTTTAGCCTGGTGAAAGACATCTCTCTCTACTCTCTCGCTCAAATGTCAAAATGACATATGCGTATTTAACAGTAGAATAGCTGGGCATCGACCAGTATCAATAGCAGCCAATCTAACATTTAATGAACACAATCACAAAGAAATCCATTAATATTTTGTTTACATGATACAAAGACAATTTATTTCAAAAGAACAATAGCATGTTTTGAGTTGTATTTATCTGAGCTTAATACCCAAGGCTATATGGCTGCGCCGTGCCAATGAAACTAGAATCTGCTCTTTCTGATAGGGTATTGCAGTCGTTCCCTTTGCTGACCAGCGCAGCGTGCATTGACAGTCTCTTCATTCTCAGTTTGACAATAGATAATATTGTCACCCATCAGACTATTGTCAATTTAATATTGTCATTAGGCCACATCTATTATTATACAGTATGTTTGAAATTAGTATATAGTTCAGGTGTAGTTTGGATGTGCCATTAGCTGGGTAGTCAACTCTGGCCTTGGTCAGAAAATACACTTTTTATTTACAGTCTTCTGGATCAGTCCTTTTTCAGAACTTTTCTGACTGATTACAATTTACATTTGGTGCCATGAGGTTTCTTATGACCTATTGTAACATAACAAATGCATTAATTTAGAATTTATTCTGGAATATTTACACAATTTAAATATCAACAGTCGTTCTGACCCTCATGGTCAATGTAGTGGTTCTGGAATTCTGGCGCGTCGAACACATACATCCCCTTTCTGTAGTCTGTGTCTCCTAGTGGTGGGTTACCACACTGGGCTGTACCAGACACAAAACCAACCAAACAATGCAGCTTGGAATATTGCTAGACTCTTATACAGGGGTGTCGAAACTGTGTAGAAATAATGGACCTACATTCATACGGTTTCTTGACTGTCCAGCTTGCTAATAATCACTTAAATGAAAGCTAGTCAGGAAGCATTGAAAATTCCAAGGAAATATATTTTTCTGCGTGGCCCTCCGAACCTTGTTCACTCCGCCGCCTAGTCTAATAGAAAGCCATGTTAACCAGATGGTTTGGGTCACTTCAGTCACACCCGTAGCTGTCTCATTTTGTAGACTTATTTAGTCCTAAACAGGAGCTTTACAAAGGGGGAGTGGTGGTTAATTAGATCTTAAAGGGGTTACATGTGAAATGGAAACCAGGCCAATTGCAACAACACTTAACCTGAATTCAGACAATGAATTTAGCCCCTCCTGGCTTATACTCCCCATCCTCTCCCCCGCACACTCCTAAAGTTTTTACTTTAGATTTTTTACACCAGCATCAAACAGCTCAAAATACATTATTGTTGGTTATTGACAGATTATTTCACATTGATTTTAGATGGTACAATGAGTGTTTGCTTGATTTGTCACAAACTGAAATGTTATCAACCAGAGCGTTTTCTACTGCTAAATATGCCATTGTTGATTCTGCTCCTGGGGAGATGACCACGCCTCTGAGTGACGCTGATGGAAAAGAGGGCGGGTGCAGCTTTCCCATTTGACAATAAAAGACAGACTTTCTTTTGTTGTCAAAAAGGAAGGCTGCATTATCAGAATACGATTTTGTATGGGAAACACTATCATTCCACGATTACTGCATGGATACAGTATGGACATTTTCAGAAATTACAATGCAAAAATTCTACATGTGGCATCTTTTAAAATGAAAAGAAAACAGATTTGTGTTTGTCACTTCAACTCTAGGCTGCTTTTTGTCTGACACAAATGGGTTTGGCAATAGGAGCTTGACCAAGGGTATGGTGGTGATGGTTGGTAAAGCTGTGGTGGCGGTGGTGCCTCCCAAAAGCAACAGTAGTCCTCGGAAGGGGATCTCTTGTTAAAACAGTGTGTGGAGGGCTCAGGGCAGCCGGAGGTAGAGGGGACAGCCCTGGGAACTGCAGTTCAGCTCAGGCCACCTAGAAGCAGTGTGGATATAAGAGAGGGATATGGTTACCAGCCTGGGTATGTGTTAGATTTGTGTAGAGAGTACGTGTGATTTGTGTGAATACCATGTGTCGTCACATGCGTGTGTCTGTCTGTGTATATGTGTGCCATGTTTGTGTACTCATCGTGTGTGTGTGTGTGTGTGTGTGTGTGTGTGTTCTCGCAGGCCAGTGTACGTGTCAGCGGTGCGGCCCCAGTCTAAACACATTGTGGTGATCATTGACCACGGCGTGACCATTACAGACACACAGCTCCAAATCGCCAGAGATGCAGCCCTCGTCGTCCTCGGCTCCATAGACGAACATGACAAGGTGAGGAGCACTCGACTGATTTGATGAACCGTCCCTAACTTTCTTCGCCCCCTCTGATACATCCCTTATTCTCCCCTGACACGGCATCTGTATTCTTTCTCCAGCTAAAAGCTAAAAATGACATATGCCCAGTCATTGCAATGTCGCCCCCACACGTTGTTGTTTCTGTTGTTTTAATATGTCTATGATAATGCTAACATGTCCGTTTTTGTTTCCTTCTCCCCCAGATCTCGATCCTGTCCTCAGCGGAGGCTGTGCGGTCCTGTTCTCTGGACCAGTGCTATAAGAGCTATCTGTCTCCTGCCACCAGCGAGACCAAGAGGAAGATGAGCACCTTCATCAGCAACCTCAAGGCCTCCGACAGCCCCACCCAGCATGCACTGGGCTTCCAAAAGGCCTTCCAGCTTCTCCGGAACACCAGCAACATCACCCGCCAACTCACCAGTAAGAACAGTGCACCATGGGAAATGCAGTCTTTAGTTTTTGGTTAAAATGGCTCAATAAATGTGACTCGAGCTCAAGGATTTGTGAGATGAAGGGTTTATCAACAAAGAAGTGTGTTATTAGGTTTTTGATCTCTCCCTGTCTGTGTTTTGTGTGTTCCTGTCAGACACAGACATGGTGATCATCTACCTGTCGTCCGGCATCACGTCCCGAGATGCGTCGGAGCATGAGAAGAGAGACACCCTGCGCGTGGTCAAAGAGGAGAACCGCCACCTCAACAACTCCGTAATGATCCTCACTTACGCGCTCATGAACGGTAGGGACCCTCCCCCACACACCGTTTCGTCTGTGGACGGTCGTCTACGGTCAGAAACCACATTGAGATTCACTCAATCAAGAGAAATGGAAATGTTATGACTGAAAGTATCACGAGTACGTTTAAAATTGGAATTCAAAACCAATATGTTTTGTAATGTTGTACCAAAATCACGATTAGAAGTGAATATGTTTGTGTCATGGGTATTATTGCAGGACCCAGACACCTGGATGAGGGAGGAGGGAGCTGTGAGAGGGGATGGGGGGGTGGGTTTGGGATGGATGTGTCATATGGGTAGGTGAATGGGGGGGGGGGTTGAGTGGAGTGCGGCCTGGAGAGGTGCTCAGGAACCTCAAAGGCTTTTTGTTTTCCGCTGTATGTCTATGATGTATCCACCTCCCTCTTTTTATCCGTCTTGCCTCCCTCCCCTTCTCCTCATCCTTCGCTCTATGTCCGACACAGAGACCCCTCCACAGTGCATGCATTAGTCTGGCATTAGCACAAATACCTTTCATTAGAACATTAAAATGAGGGACATCTGATGGACTCGGAGAGAGCCTGCGTCTAAAGACTTCAAAGGGAGTGCGTATGTGTGAGACAGTCAAGCGCCGCTTGTTTAAAAGGGTCCATGATGAAAAGGATTCAGAAATATATCATAATACGTTGAGCAGCGTTGTATCCAGAAAGCTCTTGTCGTGTACCGCAGGCTATTGTAATCCGTTGATAGAGGTCCGTGTGTGCCAGATGTGAGCTGTTGATTGTTAAAGGTGATCAATGGTTCTCCCACATCAACTCTGATGTTTGAACTAAGTGTCTGTGTGTCTGTGTTGATGAGATGCTGGAACTTGAGCGCCAAATGGCTGAAAAGTGAAACCAACTCGATTTGCTCTAAAATGCCCTTATCAGATATGAACAACAGGAGAATTATTTAAAGATGTACTTTAACAGTAACCAGTAAATTAACCACACTTTCTTTCTTTCATGGAGTTTACAGAGAATGCCAAACGTTTATCTATGACCAAGCTGGCTCTGATGTCCGGTTTGAGCCTGCAGTCCACCTGGCTGTATTGACTTGACTCCATTCACCTATTGACTCCTGTCCACATTCCCATGTGTCTATCATCTGAATCGGATCATAACAGGCCCTAAGCATAAGGCTTGATCTCTCTTTAATCCAATCAGTGATATGGCTGGCATGCATTCCATATTAAACTTTGTCAAATGTGCCCAGTGACAGCTGTCGGGCCAGCCATGTTGGAGAGGTCGTTCTAGGGTGTCCTCTATTATATATCCAAGGAATATTATAGAGGACCAATGCATGGTTTTCTTACATCGATGTCAATACATTCCAAATTATGTGGCTGCTTTATGACCCAGTCAGAAACGATGAGTGACAGGGTGTGTCAGTATAGCAATTACTTTTATTGCTTTGAGTCATGCCCTGAAACGGCAAAATATGAAATCTCTCATGCTCTCTCCCTCCTCCACAGAGGGTGTGACTAGTCTGAAGGAGCTAGCATTCCTGCGTGACCTAGCGGAGCAGAACTCGCTGAAGTATGGCGTGCCGGACCGCTCGCCGCTGCCTGTGGTGAAGGGGAGCATGATGGTGCTGAACCAGCTCAGTAACCTGGAGACCACCGTGGGACGCTTCTACATCAACCTGCCCAACCGCATGATAGACCTGGCCCGCTTCAGCCAGCCCTACCAGGACCCCATGGGAGACGGTGGGTTAACAACTGATCCTAGATCAGTTTCTGTTATGGCCGTTATAATTTTTTAGGTTATAGTTGGGACCTAACGACTGGTCTGGGACCAGGTGTGCTGTTCCATGCCCAGTGGTTCAGTGAGGTGCTCATCAGTGCTAAATAAGGATTAGAAACAGAATCAAATTGATTTGGGCTCTTGGTGATCGATCTGTGTGATGTAAAACTGTGTCTTCTCCCTGCAGGTTTCATCATGACGGTGAGCCGGCCGTGTTACTTTGGCAACCTGTTGCTAGGCGTGGTGGGGGTAGACGTGAACCTAGCCTACATCCTAGAGGACGTCACCTACTACCAGGACTCCCTGGCCTCCTACACCTTCCTCATAGACAACAAAGGTACAGTATACATCTCTTTCTTTTCTACTGTCAGTTCCTTTATGGATTCTTATCTTTTATTATTTCTTGTAGTTTCATTGTCCAGAAGGAACCTGCACGTAAGCATTTAATTGGACGAGGTATACCATGTGTATCCTTTACATATGTCTAATACAACTTGAAACTCTTTCCCCTCCGTCTCTCTCACACACACACACACACACACAACTTCTGCATAGGCTTAGAAAAGCCTGGTATGTAGTTAATACAAGTAAGTCCTATTATTCTCATGGAGAACAGGTTACAATGTGAAGTTCTGCCGCAGACCTCTGGTCATCCCAGGGTTGATGGCAGTGGCTCTTCAGAGCCCTGACTGACTGGGACGTCCCGTCGGAGTATAAAAGGGGCCAGTCTGAGTGAGGCAGGTCAGCAGGCCAGAGAGGGAAAGTTATTAAGTTTACACCCCATTAGTGGAACTACCTGGCTGTGACACAAGGCCAGACTGACAGGCCATGAGGTGACATCACCACAGCGGAGCAGGGCAGAACTGTCCAGGTTAACAGTGGTTCTGTTCACACACACAGAGAGAGAGACTGAGTCGGGGGCAAGAGCTGGAGGTTTGGCTCGCTTCTTCTCTGCCACTAATTTTCGGCTTGCCTTTAGAGTGCTTAGTGTCACCACAGGCTGCGTTTAAGAAGTACATGCTTTTCAAATAAAGGAGGATGATTGCTTGGCTGGTTTGGGAAGGTTAGGTTTTTTTTATTTTTATGGTTGGCGGTATTGTTATTGTAATGAGTATGTTGTCAGATGACAACTTATTGTTGCATGGTACTTGTAACACTGTCACTTGATGAACAAACCATGATTAATGACTATTAAAGTTGTTTGGTGTGTTCTGACTAATAGGCCACACTCAATTAGACAGAAAGTAAACAGTTCAGAGTAGAATACTGCTGTAATGTTAATTGACTGTTATAGTGTGGAGGTAAAGTCAGAGATGAGTGATTTCTCCTCTCTTTCTCCCCTCCCCCTCTCTCTCTATGAGAACCTGCTCCCTCCCTCCAGCTGGCTGCTAGAGAGAAACTCCTCCCCCCCCTTCACTCCTCCCTCGTAAGGGCTTTCACTCTTACATAGCTTACTATTACTGCTTCTCTGAGCTCACTGGTGCCTGTCTGAAGAATCCTTAGGGACCACAGCAGTAGGGGAGGTCTGGCCTTGCCCTGCCCAGGGAGCAGTAGCCCAAGGTGGGTTTGATCCTGTGAAGTGCCCCTTCGATGTTCTGATGTTGTTTTTTTGGTTACCCAGGTTACACCCTGATGCACCCGTCCCTCACACGGCCCTACCTGATGACAGAGCCTCCGCTGCACACTGACATCATCCACTATGAAAACATCCCAGGGTTCCCTGTAGTACGGGACAACATACTTCGGTGAGTTAGGGTCAAGGGTTAGGGGTCTATGACCGAGAGGTACGGTTTCACCAGTTTTGTATAGATCCTTGAAACTCCAGGTAACTTAGTAAGATGGCTTTTCATCCACTCTCTTTGTCATTGCAATCTTTATTTACATATTGTAATCTGAGGTGTTTTGTTGAATGGACTGCAGTTAACTCTCTGTTATTGTATGAACAATATGCATTTTTGTTACAAACGCTAACCCTGCTCCGTGTCGCTCCAGTCTACCCCTGGGTAGTCAGGTGATAGCTGTGCCCACCAACTCCTCTCTGTCCTGGCACACCAACCGGCTACGAGACCCAAGCAAGGAGGCCTACAACGTCAGCTACGCATGGAAACTGGTACACAATGCACTGCTGTCGCTCTGTCTCTGTCTGTCTCTGTCTGTCTCTGTCTGTCTCTGTCTGTCTCTGTCTGTCTGTCTCTGTCTGTCTGTCTCTGTCTGTCTGTCTCTGTCTGTCTGTCTGTCTGTCTGTCTGTCTGTCTGTCTGTTTAACTCTCTCTGACTGTATTTCTCCTCTATTTTGCTCTCTGTGTTGTCAACCAGACACGATTCAATATTTTATTTAGTAATACATTGAATAGCCTAAAGTTAAGGCTATATTACATACTAATGTAACAGTATTTATTCAACCTTAAAATGTAGTAACACATCCATGGCCACGTTTTGAGGTTAGTCTGCTGTAACTATAAATGTCTTCTTGTGTAAGCACAGTTCAAGATGGCATGCAAAGTTTCCCGGTAGAGCCGGGACGATACCAGTATCTCCGTACTCGTTAGTATCACGGTAGAGCCGGGACGATACCAGTATCTCCGTACTCGTTAGTATCACGGTAGAGCCGGGACGATACCAGTATCTCCGTACTCGTTAGTATCACGGTAGAGCCGGGACGATACCAGTATCTCCGTACTCGTTAGTATCACGGTAGAGCCGGGACGATACCAGTATCTCCGTACTCGTTAGTTTCCCGGTAGAGCCGGGACGATACCAGTATCTCCGTACTCGTTAGTATCACGGTAGAGCCGGGACGATACCAGTATCTCCGTACTCGTTAGTATCACGGTAGAGCCGGGACGATACCAGTATCTCCGTACTCGTTAGTTTCCCGGTAGAGCCGGGACGATACCAGTATCTCCGTACTCGTTAGTATCACGGTAGAGCCGGGACGATACCAGTATCTCCGTACTCGTTAGTATCACGGCAAGGAAAGGAAACGCAAAGTGGATTTAACTTCTTTAGGAAAACAGACCTAATGTAGGAAACAAATATCACGTTGTCATCCAGAGTCACATTTACATCTTCTCAAATAAAATAAGGATCTGTGCAGCATTGATCACTATGTACTTTTAATGTAATCCCACCTGCAATCCGTGTCATTTGGTTGTGCTATTAGAAGAAGCACAGTGACAACGCATTAAGTTGTTGTATAAATACAAAATATCTGACGTTAAATTCCCATTTGAACTTTGTTGTGCTTTTAAATGGTTGAAAGTGCAGTGATGATGCGTTTAGATGACAACTAAACCAAAAATCAGACATTGCTTTTCCATTGGAGTTTCATTGTGCTTTTAGATGGTTGAAGTGTGGTAACACATTGGGAAATCAACAAACGTCTGGCTGTCTTTTTGAGTGAATAAAGGTCAGTCTCATTGATCAATTTAAACAGATATTACCAAAATGTCTACTCTGAAATGTGGTGTGCCCAGTGGTATACAAGACCAGGCACCACACCCAAATAGTGTATTTTTCTCTCTTTATGTACAGCACCAGTCGAAAGTTTGGACACCTACTCATTCAAGGGTTTTTCTTAATTTGTACTATTTTCTACATTGTAGAATAATAGTGAAGACATCAAAAATATAACATAACACATATGGAATCTTGTAGTAACCAAAAAAGCAAAAAAACAAACACATTTTATTTGGGGGGGGTTTTCATTTTAAAAAGACACTCCAGGACTATTGACAGAAACACTATCTAAAAAACAGTACTGCCAGTGCCATGTATGAGATGCGTTTTAGTATATAATTTCTAAGATCTTAGCTAGAACACAACATTTTCAAAATATCAACAATTACTTCAGTAAAAGTTTGAAGAATAGATCTCCGAACAAGCATGCAAAATGCGGTGAATGCACAAGATTCTGAAGCTAAGATATGATGCATCAATATCCATCACATCCACAACCGTTATGGATGTTAAGGACACCATAAGGCTCAAAAAAGGATACTGACAATGAAAAGAGAAACACATTTATAGACCATAAAACCTTGATCAAAGTTAGCTTTCTAGAGAGAATTTCAAGAGCTGAAAAACATTTCCTGAAAAAATGTCATGGATGTTAGTCACCTCTATCTTTACAAGACTCATCACAAATTATAACTTGACTTGGGAAAGGGTTCTGGTGTGCCACAGCCTCCCAGACAGATCCACTCCACGTATTTTCAACGCTCTGTCTGTCACTGCCGCCGTCGTTAAGAACAGCAAATGTATCTATTTATCTCATTGGCTGTGCTGGGAAAAGGACCTGTAGTGGGTACGCTCGTGCGGCAGGGTCATAAAACATTCACGGTGACGTCTGACGGTAAACACACTTGAGGAGAAGCCGGACAGGAGCAGGGAGTAGGAGTGTGTGTATTGTCACTGTCTGAGTTCTGGAGTTTCTAAACCTCAAGTCTTTTACACGTTCGGATCAGTCATATCTTCTCATTGGATTGTACAAATCTCGGAGGAAAATATGTATCTAGCTGTGCCTCTGCGACTCTATGTCTCTATTCTAAGTAGAAGCCCCTACACAACGGCCATTCGGTTCTCCCCCCCACCTCTCCCCGTCCCATCCAGGGTCTATATTATACTACTGAGTCTGTGCACCAGGGATGCTCATTAACATATTAACCCCTTCCTCTCCTCTCCCCAGGTCCAGGACACATCCTTCATCCTGTGCATAGTGTACGTCCAGCCAGAGATCCCAGTGAAACACCTGAAGAACCTGAACACTGCTCCCAGCTCCAAGCTGCTCTACCACCGCCTGGATCTGCTGGGACAACCCTCCTCTTGTCTTCACTTCAAACAGTTGGCCACTGTCGGTAAGAACCAAGGCTAAGGCCATACAGTCAATGACTGGGGCAGAGGAACCAGGCTAGAGCCAGAGGTTTAATTTGAAAGATGATTACAGGCTGTTTAGCCCTCCTTGTCTCACAGTTTGCTATGTGTGTAGAACTGTAAGTATTCATTTTGTCTCTCTCCCTCTCTCAGAGAGCCTTACCGTGATGCTGTCTGCAGGGAGTTTCTCCTCTCCCTACGAGCACCTCAGTCAGCCAGAGACCAAACGCATGGTGGAACACTACACAGCCTACCTCAGTGACAACACACGCCTCATAGCCAACCCTGGCCTTAAGGTACACACAAACACACCAAGTTATGTAAACGTATCGGTAAATGGAGGAAACAATAAAGTGCAACGACCGTCGTAGAGAGAAGCAGCACCAGTATCAGACACCATGAAACGGACATCTTCTGGAAAGACTTGTGAGCCAAACCACACTAGCTAACACCACCAAAAGAAAGAAAATGAACTACCCCTCAAGTCTCTTTCTTACACGTCCTTCTGTGTCTTTAAGGAGAAAAGCTCCATGTTTTTTGGCAGCCTGTGTACATGGCATTCTTAGCCCCTCTCTGTACGGGGTGGGGGAGAGACTGAGAGACTCGGTAAAGAGTGAGGGACGGGGGGAGAGAATCTGAGATCCTGAGCTGGACTCTACAGCTTAAAGAGAGAGCTTGGCTCTTCTCTTCTTCCCAACCCCATCTAAACGAAACCCTGCTATGTCCCTCTTTTGTTCCTTCTGCAGTCGTCGGTCAGGAACGAGGTGATGGCGACCAGTCACGTCACAGATGAATGGATGACACTCATGGAGATGAGTAGCCTCAACTGCTACATTGTGCGCCGTTACATAGCAACGCCCAATGGGGTGCTGCGGATTTACCCCGGCTCGCTAATGGACAAAGCCTTCGACCCAACCCGGAGACAATGGTGGAGTTTATTTAGGGGGGAGGGGCGGGGGTGCTTTGAAATAGTTCCAGACTCTTGTCCTACTGCACTGTGTTTTGGCCCGGCTTAGTACATGGTGTTCTCTGTTTTGGTTTAGAATGATTCCACTTCTATGGAAAAGTTTTTAAATCAACTAAATCCTTTTCATTTTGCGTGGCCGATACATTTTCGCCCTGGAATGTTTGGGTAGAAATGTTTCAGTCAGTGGAATGTTTGGGTAGAAATGTTTCAGTCAGTGGAATGTTTGGGTAGAAATGTTTCAGTCAGTGGAATGTTTGGGTAGAAATGTTTCAGTCAGTGGAATGTTTGGGTAGAAATGTTTCAGTCAGTGGAATGTTTGGGTAGAAATGTTTCAGTCAATCAACTTTTTTCTCTTTATTTTCCCAGTCTTGAGTTGGTACAGTATCCACATGTATCGTCATGGAATTAGCATGTTGTGTCAAGTTGTTTGTTTTACACTGACCCTACTCTCTAACCGACCTTTGACCCATACAGGTACCAACATGCTGTGGCCAACCCAGGCCTCATCACCTTCACTGGGCCTTACTTGGATGTGGGCGGGGCTGGCTACGTGGTCACCATCAGCCATACCATACACGCCTCAAGGTTCTTAATTTTGGGCCCTTCAATGAATTACATGATAAGATGAAAATAGCGTGTCCTTGTTTCAAGCAGTACAAGTGACCTGCACATAAAGACGTAGTGTGAAATGGCTCCCAGAGACCCATGTTTTATGTTCAGTCATAGTGTAGAAACTGTGTAATCTCAGTGGAGGCTGTAGGCAGTCACAGTCAACTGTAACACTAACACAGCCTGTAGATTAAGATATATGTATATTCTTTTTTTTTTTTTTAAGACACACAGCTCTGATAATGCAAGCTCCGTGTCTGTTTGTGTGTGGGCGTGTGCGAGCGTGAGTACATGTTTGGGGCACGGGAGGTTGGTGGAATCTTAATTGGATAGGCCAGGCTCATGGTGATGGCTGTATCAAACACATCCCAGACATTATTATGAGCCGTCCTCCCCTCAGCAGCCTCCGCTGGTTTGGGGGTAGGTTTGCATCCACAAGCAGGGACGGTAGGTAGAGAATATGAAATGTGGACCGTTGAATACTTTTTCCTCTCCGGTGTAGTTCTCAGATGGCCTCGGGGTATGCAGTAGCTGTGATGGGTATAGACTTCACTCTGCGTTACTTCTACAAGGTTCTGCTGGACCTGCTACCCATCTGCAACCAGGACAAGGGCAACAAGATCCGGTACGTCTTTCTTTGAGGGTCCTTCTCTCTTGTCATAAGGGTTTGTGGCTATGCCTGAAAGGGTTACTGAGGGATGACCCACTGATGTTTTTCGAGACTCTGAATCAAGCTAATCTGATTTGAATGGCACATATACTTAGTTCGCCCGCATCCCAGCATGCCCTCTGCTCAGTGGGAGGAACCATATAAAGAGACTGGCGGAAGGTCTCTGTTGTGGTCCAGAAGTAAACTCTATGCTGGTTACAAAGAGGCGAAGAAGGAGCGAGAGAAAGGGAGAGAAAAGGAGATAAGCTGATTATAATTGCATTCCAGAGACATCCTGTTACGTTACGTGCTGCTGCTACATTCTCTCGCTCTCGCTCTTTCTCTTTCCCTCTCCCTTATTTCCTCTCACTCCCTCCCTCTCTCACTCTCCTTCTCCCTCCCTCTCTCGCTATCCTTCTCCTCACTCCCTCTCTCCCCCCCATCCTCCCTCCCCCCCCATCCTCCCTCCCTCCCTCCCTCCCCCCCCATCCTCTCGCTCTCGCTCTCTCTCTCTCTCTCTCTCTCTCTCTCTCTCTCTCTCTCTCTCTCTCTCTCTCTCTCTCTCTCTCTCTCTCTCTCTCTCTCTCTCTCTCTCTCTCTCTCTCTCTCTCTCTCTCTCTCTCTCTCTCTCTCTCTCTCTCTCTCTCTCTCTCTCTCTCTCTCTCTCTCTCTCTCTCTCTCTCTCTCTCTCTCTCTCTCTCTCAGAGAGTCTTGGTGTTCAGTGATTCATGTTTAACAGGATTAACCCAGGGTAAGAGGACTGCGGTCTGGCTGGAGTCGGTTGGGGTTGATTGGGTTTGGATCAGGCAGGATGGGGGTAATATGGGGCTCAGGAGGACAATGCGCTCAGCTGGAGTCTGGCCCATGTGGTGCTCTCTCTCTAACACCACCCCTCTCTCTCTCTCTCTCTCTCTCTCACACCACCCCTCTCTCTCTCTCTCTCTCTCTCTCTCTAACACCACCCCTCTCTCTCTCTAACACCACCCCTCTCTCTCTTTCTCTCTCTCTCTCACACACCACCCCTCTCTCTCTCTCTCTCTCTCTCTCTCTAACACCACCCCTCTCTCTCTCTCTCTCTCTCTCTCTCTAACACCACCCCTCTCTCTCTCTCTCTCTCTCTCTCTCTCTCTCTAACACCACCCCTCTCTCTCTCTCTCTCTCTCTCTCTCTCTCTCTCTCTCTAACACCACCCCTCTCTCTCTCTAACACCACCCCTCTCTCTCTCTCTAACACCACCCCTCTCTCTCTCTCTAACACCACCCCTCTCTCTCTCTCTAACACCACCCCTCTCTCTCTCTCTAACACCACCCCTCTCTCTCTCTCTAACACCACCCCTCTCTCTCTCTCTAACACCACCCCTCTCTCTCTCTAACACCAACCCTCTCTCTCTCTAACACCACCCCTCTCTCTCTCTCACACACCACCCCTCTCTCTCTCTAACACCACCCCTCTCTCTCTCTCTAACACCACCCCTCTCTCTCTCTCTCTCACACCAGCCCTCTCTCTCTCTCTAACACCACCCCTCTCTCTCTCTAACACCACCCCTCTCTCTCCTGACGTAACACTGCTCTCTCTCTCTCTCTAACACCACCCCTCCTATTGTGTTAAAATCAGATGGATTTCAGTGTTCAGGTTTTTGGTTTAAGTGTATTAAGTCAAATCTATTGTACTGTTCAGTAAAAGGAATAATACTTTAACTGGATATTGTCTCTGGCTCACTGTGTGTGTAGGTGTTTCATCATGGAGGACAGGGGTTACCTAGTGGCCCACCCCACCCTCATCGACCCTAAAGGCCACGCCCCCGCCGAACAGCAGCACATCACACACAAGGAACCACTGGTGGCCAATGACATCTTGAACCACCCCAACTTTGTAAAGAAGAACCTCTGCAACAGCTTCAGTGACCGCACTGTCCAACGCTTCTACAAGTTCAACACAAGTATTATTGTGAGTAGATGGGGTTAGATGGGTTATGGCACAAAGAGAGTGAGAGTCAATTCGACAGGTAGATGGAGACACACAGTGTTGTCCGGACCATTTATTCTAACGTGTATAGTATTTATCAGTATCATAGCCCCACCAAGTGGTGGGACATAGTATAGCAACCTCACTGTTGCTTACTCTAAAGAAAGAACAGGAAAGACCCCAGTGTAGACCCCAGTGTAGACCCCAGTGTAGACCCCAGTGTAGACCCCAGTGCTTTCTTCATAGAGCCATTGATAAACCATAGTAGAATATTTCTCACTGTATCCACTGTCTTTCCTCAGGGTGACCTGACTAACCTCGTCCACGGGAGCCACTGCTCCAAGTACCGTCTGACCCGTATCCCAGGGACCAACGCTTTCGCTGGCATTGTCAACGAGACGTGTGATTCGCTGGCTTTCTGTGCCTGCAGCACTGTGGACCGCCTCTGTCTCAACTGTCACAGGTCAGTCACAGAACACATAGGAGAGGAGATGCAGTGTTGTCTTATTACTACGAAGGAGTGATTTATCTGTGTAAATAGATGTATTAACAGGGTTGAATAGTATGCATTACATTATTTAATGGGAGTGTTTTTAATAGTTTGTCTGACTGTTGTTGCAGGATGGAGCAGAATGAGTGTGAGTGTCCATGTGAGTGCCCCCTGGAGGTCAATGAATGTACTGGCAACCTTACATACGCTGAAAACAGGTGAGTGCTAGGATCCATAATTATGCTTCTACCACCAACAACAATCAGTCCTGCATTATCAAAAAGATTAAAGCAGTGTGTGTATGCTGTATATGTGCCAACTCTTTAGTACCTGCAGACTCGTTGGTAGCCTATGTTAGTCAGCGTCGTTCCATCAGGCTGCCTGTTTGTCTTAATAATCAAATAGCTGTGATGATTGCTTAGGTACCCCAATGGTGGAACAAGCGTCCCCCTAATGTCAGGACACATCCGAAAAACCTACCTCTTCACAGAGTTTCTCTCCCCAAAAACTATTGTCTTTTGGTCAGTGCTATCTGGGATTTTAAATGTCAACTTCAACAGGGTAGGGTATCCCAAGGACCCTTGCCTTTTCCTACTAGCACTGACTTTGCTGACAACTAATTTTACTGAGGAAAAGACTGATATGTGGATATCTCACCTAGCTATACTAAGATGAATGCACTAACTGTAAGTCACTTTGCATATACAGCACATTCGGAAAGTATTCAGACCTTGACTTTTTCCACATTTAGTTACGTTACAGCCTTATTCTGAAAAAGAAAAAAAATAATTTCCCTCATCAATCAACAAACGATACCCCACAATGTTTTTTTTTTTGGTCCCATCGCTGAAACTCAAGTATGAACTCGGGAGAGGCGATGGTCGAGAGCCATGCGTCCTCCGAAACACGACCCTGCCAAGCTGCACTGCTTCTTTACACACTGCTCGCTTAACCCAGAAGCCAGCCGCACCAATGTGTCGGAGGAAACACTGTACAACTGACGACCGAGTCAGATTGCAGGCGCCCGGCCCACAACAAGGAGTCACTAGAGTGCGATGGAACAAGGAAATCCCGGCCGGCCAAACCCTCCCCTAACCCGTACTACGCTGGGACAATTTTGTTCCGCCTCATGGGTCTCTCGGTCACGGCTGGCAGGGACACAGCCTGGGATTCGAACCCGGTGCTGTAGTGACGCGATGCAGTGCCTTGGACGGCTGCGCCACTCGGGAGGTTATAGAAACATCTCAAGGATGATCAATGGGTAGGAGCGTTGGGTCAAGAACCGGGAGGTTGCCGGATTGAATCCCCGAGCTGACAAGGTAAAAATCTGTCGTTCTGCCCCTGAACAAGGAAGTTAACCTACTGCTCCCCGGTCGCCGAAGACGTGGATGTCATTAAGGCAGCCCCCCCACACCTCTCTGATTCAGAGGTTGGGTTAAATACGGAAGACACATTTCAGTTGAATGTAGTCAGTTGTACAACTAGTATCCCTCCTTCCCAATGGAAACAGGATGCACCTGAGGACAGTTTCAAGTCTCATTGCCAAGGCTCTGAATACTTATGTAAATAAGGTATTTCTTTCTGTAATTTTTTTTAACATTTGCAAAAATGCATAAAAACCTGTTTTCGTTTTGTCATTGAGGTATTGTGTGTCGATTGCTGAGAATCTTCTTTGTTTCAGTTTTAGAAGAAGGCTGTAACGTAACAAAATGTGGTAAAAGTCAAGGGATCTGAATAGCATTCACACTGACACACTACGTCTGGCTGGCTGGCTGGCTGGCTGGCTGGCTGGCTGGCTGGCTGGCTGGGGCTTTTTGTGAAAATAAATGGAGGAATGTGTGGGTGGATAGAGGGCTTGCATAGAAGAGATCCTCCACAGAGCTGTCCTTCTGCAGTCAGGCATTCACGTAGTGTTGTGCTCCCTCTTTCCACAACGTGGCTCTAAAACGCTAGTTTCTCCCTCATTTGAGCTGTTGAAAGCTGTAGCCTAAATGATAATCGAACAGTCTCTTTGTCTTCTTACGTTCACGGATTGAGCTGTTTTGACCGTAACCGTTCCTTCGTTGGCTTGACTGTCGTGCCAGGTGTTTTTCATTGTCGTTTGACCGTGCGGCCGCCGCTCGTGTATTTCTGGGGTCCGACCACGTGCGGTTGTTTTTTTAGGAACCCCAGCTGTGAGGTGCACCAGGAGCCCCTGTCTCTGACGGTGATGGACTCCAGTCTGCAGGACACCCTGCCCCAGTGTATTAACACCCGCTGTAGCCAGCGCTTCACCAGCAGGTAGAGTACATTTTAAGGGGTAACACTTAACCTTACCCTAGCCCTAACTCTTAACCTTATTCTAAACATTACCCTAAACCTTACCATAACCTTAGCAAGCAGTTGCTTATCAACAGGTAGTTTGTCGATTGTGTGACCGTTTGTAGATCTTCTACAGATGGACTATCCAAATAAAGTGTGACCCATTACAGCCCACAGCACCAACCCAGGAGGAAGAAGAAAAAAAAAACATTTAATTTAGGCCTCACCTTTTGGTAATCCAGCTGTACATGGATGGGTTAAAGCATGTAGTGATACTGATATATATAAGAGCAACGTTTCAGATCACAATTCATTTCCGAAATACATTTGCTGAGGTTTACTGTGAAGAAAATCCCTCACGTTGCGAATGTCATGTCGTAGTCTTGAACAATACTTTCATTAACTCTTACCTTTTACTCTGTGATCCACAGTGACTGTTTTGGTGTGCTGGACTGTGAGTGGTGCATGGTGGACAGTGATGGGAAGACCCATCTGGACAAGCCTTACTGTGCCCTGCAGAAAGAGTGCTTCGGGGGCATCGTGGGGGCCAAGAGCCCTTACGTGGACGGCATGGGGATGCTGGGTGAGTACACATTCCTTACTGTCAGAGGTCATGCAAACAGAATGGGCTAGTGGGCTAGACCTTGAGACTTTGTGGAATGAGGTTTGATTTCCCACAGCTATGCGATAGTCCTCGAAGAAGAATATTTGGTCAACTTTAAGGCACGGTAGTATCGTTGGGCGTCTTACAGCCTATAGTACTTGGCACCTCTGAGCAGGCGGGTATATCCCTATATATATCCCTATAACACACCACGCTGACAGCAAGAGAACTGGTGAGTCTTCGCCTTCTATAGATGGAATGTAACCCCTCCCTCCCCTCTCTCTCCCTCTCTCCTCCCCTCCAGATGAAGAAGTAGTGTCTCTGAACCTGATGAAGAGTGCCCCGGTAGGGCCGGTTGCCGGGGGTATTATGGGCTGTATAATGGTGCTGGTGTTGGCTGTCTACGCCTACAGACACCAGATCCACCGACGCTCACACCAACACATGTCTCCTCTGGCTGCACAGGGTAAGACACTGCGACATACTTAAGTTGAATGTTACCTAGAACAACTGACACCGTAAATGCAGCTAGTTAGTGCATGGAAGTTGGACAACGTCGGTGACACAAGTAGCCTTTGATTTAGGTGTGATTCAAATCTCACCAATAGGAGATGTTATTGACATTCAAGACCACTTTGTTATAGGTCTAAGTCTGCTATGAAAGTACTCAAAACTCAAAGACCCTTATTGCTCCAAAGTGTCTTCTTAGGTCTTAGTACTGATAGAGAAAGCTGCTACGGGAAGGATCAAATTAATGGCTGGCTTTTCTAGACGCCACAACACAGAGCCTCTTCTTAATGGTAGTCTAAACACTGACTAAAGGGACTCCCTCCTTTCTACAGAGATGTCCGTGAGGATGTCTAACCTGGATAATGAGCGAGATGAGAGAGACGAGGACAGTCATGACGACAGGGGGATCAGTAAGGAACACCTTCTTAATATTGAGTTGCACCCCCCCTTTTGCCCTCAGAACAGCCTCAATTCGTTGGTGCATGGACTCTACAAGGTGTCCAAAGAGTTCCACAGGGATGCTGGCCCATGTCGACTCCAATGCTTCCCACAGTTGCGTTTGGCACCTACTACCATACCCCGTTTAAAGGCACTTAAATCTTTTGTCTTGCCCATTCACCCTCTGAATGGCACACACACACAATCCATGTCTCAGGAACATGGACTGTCTCCTCCCCTTCATCTACACTGATTGAAGTGAATTTAACAGGTGACATCAATAAGGGATCATGGCTTTCACCTGGTCATGTCTATGTCCTAAATATAGCGTGTTGCACATCTAACTTGATTTGACCTTGTGTTCGCTAACCTTTGCCCATGAGTTGACCTGGATGTTGTCTTGCTCCTCGTCTTGCAGTCAGTAACACCCGGTTCATCGCGGCGGTGATCGAGAGACACACCCACAGCCCCGAACGCAGGAGGAGGTACTGGGGACGTTCAGGGACGGAGAGTGACCACGGTAAGACCGCAAGACGACCTGAAGATGACCACAGAGAAAACAGGGCACACATTATAAAACCACACATATTCTGGTTAAGATGGAGATTAGTTTTTTTTATAGTTAATGCTGGTTGTGTAATCACTGATAAGAGAGGGAAGTGAAGGAGAGGCAAAGTGTTAAAATGTTGTTGGTTCTTTGCCTCGGCCCAGTCGGAGGTGTCCCCCCCCATAGTCCACGCACTCCCACAGCTGGAGGTCTATGTACTCTCTGAAAACACACACAGTTTAACTCTCACACAGCTGAAGGGGCTCTGTGGAAACACAGAGCTGGTATCTGTCGGTACACACACCAGGGAATTGGAGGAGCATTTTGTGTTTGTCAAGGATGTTGTCTAACAGCCTGCAGGCAAACAGACATCCTGCTATGGGCATAAGTAATTCAGCCTGTTGTAACTTAACAATCATTAAAGTGGTTTCTGCTATTTATCGAATAACTACCTACTACATTTAATCATTATTTGATTAAATTAATCGGGCAATAATTAACTCATTAACTCATTAACTCACCACGGGAAAAAGTTTGTTTACCGAGTTACCATTTTCCAAATTAACTCAAGAATATTCTCATACGTCGATATAGCAGTCCCTTATTTAATGTATATCACCTTATCAGTCTCGTCCTAAACGTCGTAGATTAAATCTGCAAAAACCCCAGCTAATCATTCCGTAATACCCAAATTGGTTTAATTATTTATTGTTAACTCAATTAAAATACAGGATACACACAGTAGTGGGTTGTAGAATATGGTTCTAATACAATGGAAACTTAATATGATAACAACAGACCAATACAATATGACACAGGTTCACCAGCGGATGGCACAATAAAGAGAGAGAGAGACCTAACCACCGCTCAAAGGGGGGTGAGAGAGAGACACCTAACCACCGCTCAAAGGGGGGGAGAATGTAACGAGTGTATTTACTTTCTGAAGTGTCTTCGTCGTTCTATCTAGGCTGGACACAGCCTTAGACAAGAGAGTGCAATTTGCCTTCTCCTCCAGCAGATGTCACGATGCCCTTCTCCTTCGGTGTCCGTGATCTCAGTGACTTCTCTGTTAACCTGAGGCTGGCTAATAGCCGTGTCGATGGTCCCCAGTGGGACGGTGAGAGCAGGGTGTGGACTATCGTTGAGAGTTTAACGGAGTGTTCTGACTTCGATTCACTTCCTCAGATACAGTTTTCAGAGCAATCACTTAGCCGTAACAATTGATGTTATTGGCCACGTTGTCGTCTTTGCTTCGTGTTGATTTTCAGGGTCGTAACCTCTAGAGACCCACGCTGCAGCTGTGGAAAGGACGTCCCATCACTTGAAACACTCTCTGAGCCCCCCCCCCTCCCTTCGGCCTGGTTTCAACTTGGTGAAATCACTGTGAATACCGTGAAGTCTTGCTAAACAGCTGAAATAACATTTCTATCTTTACGTAAACATTGTCTTCACTCTGGAATTTTCATACAAAATGTAATGACATTACAAAACTAACATTCATTTTCCACATTTCGGATAATGTCAGTAATGTTCCAATGTCCTGTTTTATTGACATAAGTAGAGAGCAAAATGAGTGCTGGTGCCAACTATTTATGAACCTGCTGTTAAGGTGTCGAAACCCCCACATCAATCCCTCCCTCCCCTTTCTTTGGGTGGGAGAGGGTCTGAAAGAGCTTGATCCATCCTGGTCTGTGGATACTCAAATCATGACAAGCCTTTCTCTGTGCATTACGTCTCTGTGTAAATTATTACCTCAGACCTGACCTTTCAGATCCTCTTTCAATCCCCTGTATCCACTGTTATGCACTGTTCATGACCTTTCAACTGTGATTACTTTGTTTTCTCACACACTGTGCTACTCCGAAAAACTGATGACAAAAGGCAACAGCAGTAGCACTGTTTGAAATGACTTCTCGTCAGGAGATGTAAGGAGCTGAGGGTAGGAGAGAGGAGCTATGCAGTCAGTGCTGCTGAAATGGCAACATTTCCTCTCCTGTTTTAGAGAACATTTCGAAAAGCCCAAATCACATTCAGAAGCTCTGCTAGCAAGTCTATATCAGTACCTCTCTGTTTCGCTTAGATAGATACCCACCACTACCCACTCCTAAACCCATCATCCACTCCTATCTACCTTCCACTCAGCAAGTTTCTCCTCTTTCTGGCAGTTCTAGAGTTTATGTGTTATCCTCTGAATCTAAAGTGCTTGAGGGCTGCTGACTATTGGGCTTTGGCAGTATCAGAGGCTGAGATGAGATGTACAATGTTCTAATGTCAATGATCTGCGGGGATTCAGTGGAGGACGGAGGGATGGATGGATAGATAGAGGCGTTGAAGATGGAGGGATTGATTCAAACGTGTAGGCAATCCCCCTCTTGATTGCGCGCCTCTTCCTCCACTGCAGAGGCACAAACGTTCCATTGGCTCTCCCCTTCAAGCCACCCCACGCGCAACGTACCCCACTCACTGCACATACAGCTTTCTTTCTCCAAAGATTTCTACAAATATTGAGATTTCGATTAATGAGTTGTGATTGCTTAGAACTGTGTTCCCTAAACTGTAATTATAGATCGATGTAAGTATACTCTGGTGTGTAAAATCTTGCGATCACAAAGCATCCAAGTTTGGGACAAATTTCTGTGTGCTTGTATCCTTGTCTGTGTTTTTGAATGTCTGTACATATGTCCATATATGTGAATTGAATGTGTATTAACCTGTGTGTTCCTGTGTTTGTCCCATCAGGCTACAGCACCATGAGTCCCCAGGAGGACAGTGAGAACCCTCCCTGCAACAACGATCCCCAGTCGGCTGGGGTGGACGTGGGTAACCACGACGACGACCAGGATCTGGACACGCCCCCTCAGACGGCGGCGCTGCTCAGCCACAAGTTCCACCCGTACCGCCACCCCCCCTTCCACCACACGCTCCACACACACCACCTGCAGGCAGCTGTCACCGTGCACAGTGTGGACGCAGAGTGCTGATCCTTAACCTCCATACCCCTTCACCTCCCCAGGCTTTGCCTCTCCTCTACCCCCCACCAGCCCTCTTCCTCGCCTGGCTACACCACTACATGTGGGGCCCCTGAGATCCAACGCTACCACTACCATCACCTCCAGACTCCACCACCATGTAGGCTCCCACTGGGCCCAGCCAGGGTGAGGGGAGGTGGGCTGAGAGAGAATAGGGCAGACACCCTGCTGGAAGTCTCCTTGTAAGATCATACAATCTAGGAGGAACACTAGCTTCTGTAGCCCAGCAGAGCTCTGCTCAGAACATGGGGGGGTTGAGACGGAGCTGCTGGCCTTATTCTAAAAGGGTCTGAACTTGTTTTAAAAGTGTAAAAAAAGCATCTCAAATGTTTAAGAAGAAGAAATAAAGGATTATTTTTCTACTATTTATTGAACTGGATTTGAGATGGATCAGATGAGCGACTGACCGTGTGGCTGGAGCTGAACTGAAAGGACTCTGGTTTCTAAGGTAACCAGAGTGGCTGATCATGGACCACAGAGAGCCTCTGTTGCACACTTTGAGGATGCATCATATCCTGTGTCTCCGCAACAACACGTTATCATTTGGATTATTTTCAATTGAGAATCAGAAAGCATTGTGACGATGAACTCTTTGTGATGACTGGACAAGCTGAATACAAGACATTGAGAAACCCACCCACTTGTCTAAACTAGACGTGTCGTACTCCGATCACCTAGCCTTCCATCAGTCTAGGGCTGGTTTGTGTCACAGAGGCTGCTGTACGACTGAAGGGGCAGACAAGGACCCTGGCAGAATGACTCGGATACAGGAAGTTTAGTGCCTATGCTTTGGTGCCCTGTCATCTGCCTGAACAGAAAGGTGTAATGATGCTTGTTGGTCTGTCTTCGGAGCTCACACTGACATCTGGACCTGGTGGACCAAGCTATGGCTCTCTCTTTCTCTATGCCTGAGTGGGACCTATTAGTGTTGAACAGCGTTGTGTGTGTGTGAGAGAGAGAAAGCTAGTGTGGCTGCATCCATCTTTATGTTCCTTTTGTGGTCAATTAATAAAAACAGTCTTCTGTACACTGCTTGTGCTACTGTAATGGTGTGTGTATGTGTGTACACTCCGCGTGTGTGTGTGTGTTTGGTCTGACTGTAGGAAAGTGGTCAGAGCATCTCCATTGAAGGCATTATTACATGTTTTAATTGTTTTTGAAAATGTAATTAGAAAATACAGATTTTTGTTTGAACAATCTGCCTTATTTTCTGGTCATTTTATTCTTATGACTGTGTGCTTTTTTTTTTTCCCAGTCTTCTGATTCATGGTTTAACTGTTCCAAATCAAGTCAGTATGGTTTTCATTTAGTTTGGGTAAAGACTGTTTATTTTCCTGAACTAAAAAGTATAGTGTACATATGTTAAAAGAAATACCACAAATAGCTATTCTTGTGTAGTTACACTCCATATGTCTATGTCAAAATGATGCTCAGATATTTGGGTTTATTTTGATATTTTTGATTACATGGTATCTATCTGACTATACGCTTCGATTCCGATGTTATTAGGTCTACCTTTCTTTAGGTCCATATTGGATGGAAAACAGACTGATATTGTGGTATTTTACACACTTAAGGTTGGGGAACAATCGTCTTTAAAAGACTCATATTTTTATTACACGTAGGGTCCAAAATGTCACCAAGATTATATCAATTGACAGGAAGAGATTTTATTTTAGACTGCATCTGAACTTTCTCCCTGTTCGTTGGGTTGAACTAGTTCTAGACCAGGTATGGGTCAATTTCATTTCAATTAGAAATGTTACTTCCTGAAATATCGCCTAACCCTAAAGCTGATATTATAGGATATTGTGGTACTCTCCTCTTCACGTAGTTAAAAGCAGAGATTTGTTTTAGTTACAGTTAGCATCTACTGTCATCTTCCTAACTACCACCACTGAAATTATAGCACTGGACGTTACTCCTAACACCACACAGCGCTGGTGAATGTGCCACCTGATTTTTGTAATGTCAGTGCATATTTCCTACTCCATGAAGGTACCAAAGCATAAAGTGGGTGTGATGTTTGATTCTGGAAAAACAGGAGCTACATTTACTGAGTAGTAGTGTTACGAATAACTTTGTTTTTACATTTTGTTTTTTTGTCCCGTTGTAGTAATTACATTTTTAACAGGAGAAAGCATTAACAGTATTTACCAGCTGTTGTAAGCAAGTATAATTGTGTGTGTGTATACCGAACACTATGAATTTTATTAATGTACTGAAGGAATGTGTGTATATCATTATTATTTTTTCCAGTTTAACATATACAGTTATAATATGGAGATTTATTTGCAATGTGATAAAAAGTCCATTTTAAACCCCTTTCTTCTTTCAATGCGTTGTCCATTTCACTATGCGACAGTTCACGGCGTACCATGTACTGCCTCAATATATAATTCACTGTGTACACTCCTGTACTACTCCTGTCAATATTAAATTCAACCTAGTCATTTCAGTTTAGACAGCATTCACATTAGTTCAGCAGTAACACGACACCTTAAACACCACCAATAGCGGACGCAATCGCAATACAACATGGTAGGCCTGCAAAAACGGCTTACATCATCTTCCTATAGGTCAGTCAGTTGGGAACCACGTCATGTCTGCCAGTACGGATGCAGTAGGATTAACTGATGGGGATGACCTAATACTTTATCCAGCCTCGTCCTCAGTGTCAGGCCCATACTGCGGTGTCACCAACCCATATTTATTGTTGTTGGATTAGATTGGGGTGGGAAGGTGATTTAGGTCAACTGAAAGGTACAAGACAAAATGGCTTTTCAATCCCAGACTGCACTAGGTTTTCAGCGCGTTTAGCCAGCAGTAGGTCATGGTGGGGGGGAGGTAGGGGAGGAGCTATGCACTGAGAGCATTATTTATTTATCTGAATTACCATATAGAGTTCTAACAAACAGCCTTGGATATGAAGATGTGTTTTGATGCATGTAGATTGAAGGTCACACACGTTTCATTCTAGTGTCTCTTTTAGAGGTGGTGAATACACAAGTCCTTTTAATGATAAAAGTATAATGTATAGGTCTATGAATGATGAGTGCACACATAATAATGCAGTTGTGAATAATGGTTGAATGCTCAAGTGGCATCCAGCCTGTGTCCTCTATCTAACCAGGTCTCTCCACATTTCTAAACAAAGTTTCTCCTTCAGATGCAGAGAAGGACATGGTAAAGGTTTTTCCTTAATGATCATGGGCGTCAGGACAGGAAAGTGGACCAGTTCTAGTTCTGCAGTGCTAAAGGCTGGGCCAGGGCCACCAGGGAGAAGAGAGGAGCTCCGCTCCATCTCACTCTTTCTCCTTCTCTCTGCCAGGGACCTGCTCTGAATTAGAGCACTCTCACTGTTCTCCCAAGTTTCCTCAGGCCATTATTCCCAGCCAATTTGGGAGTAAGAATATTGTATGCATGAACAAACAGGCCAGAATAAGTAGGCCTATACTTATTTTCCTCATGCTCCTTCTATTAATCTATATAGTTTAGGACCACTGGTTGATGCTGATTCCATTACTATATAGTTTAGGACCACTGGTTGAGGCTGATACCATTACTATATAGTTTAGGACCACTGGTTGAGGCTGATACCATTACTATATAGTTTAGGACCACTGGTTGAGGCTGATACCATTACTATATAGTTTAGGACCACTGGTTGAGGCTGATACCATTACTATATAGTTTAGGACCACTGGTTGAGGCTGATTCCATTTCTATATAGTTTAGGACCACTGGTTGAGGCTGATTCCATTACTATATAGTTTAGGACCACTGGTTGAGGCTGATACCATTACTATATAGTTTAGGACCACTGGTTGAGGCTGATACCATTACTATATAGTTTAGGACCACTGGTTGAGGCTGATTCCATTACTATATAGTTTAGGACCACTGGTTGAGGCTGATACCATTACTATATAGTTTAGGACCACTGGTTGAGGCTGATACCATTACTATATAGTTTAGGACCACTGGTTGAGGCTGATACCATTACTATATAGTTTAGGACCACTGGTTGAGGCTGATTCCATTTCTATATAGTTTAGGACCACTGGTTGAGGCTGATTCCATTACTATATAGTTTAGGACCACTGGTTGAGGCTGATACCATTACTATATAGTTTAGGACCACTGGTTGAGGCTGATACCATTACTATATAGTTTAGGACCACTGGTTGAGGCTGATTCCATTTCTATATAGTTTAGGACCACTGGTTGAGGCTGACTCCATTACTATATAGTTTAGGACCACTGGTTGAGGCTGATACCATTACTATATAGTTTAGGACCACTGGTTGAGGCTGATACCATTACTATATAGTTTAGGACCACTGGTTGAGGCTGATTCCATTTCTATATAGTTTAGGACCACTGGTTGAGGCTGACTCCATTACTATATAGTTTAGGACCACTGGTTGAGGCTGATACCATTACTATATAGTTTAGGACCACTGGTTGAGGCTGATTCCATTACTATATAGTTTAGGACGACTGGTTGAGGCTGATACCATTACTATATAGTTTAGGACCACTGGTTGAGGCTGATTCCATTACTATATAGTTTAGGACCACTGGTTGAGGCTGATTCCATTACTATATAGTTTAGGACCACTGGTTGAGGCTGATTCCATTTCTATATAGTTTAGGACCACTGGTTGAGGCTGATTCCATTACTATATAGTTTAGGACCACTGGTTGAGGCTGATTCCATTTCTATATAGTTTAGGACCACTGGTTGAGGCTGATTCCATTACTAATTGTAACATCAAGGAGCACAGGGAAAGTTGTGTTGAAGGGCATTGGATGGATGAGAGGAGATAGTGGTCCTGCTCATGTATAATCCATTCTGTGATATTGTTAACATCCGGGATTTCTGTATTTTCTGTCTTCAATCCCATAAATGTGTAAATGTATGGTGAGGACAACCATCCAGTGTCCTGGATTAAAAGCAAGAAATGCCCAATGTCCATGTAAATGGATGAAATGGATAGGTTTACAATGAAGTATTTAAAAACTAAAAATATTTTTCTGGATTGCAAATTGAGATAACCATTCCGCTTCCACTCCCACACACTCAGCACATATACACACACACACACACACACACACACACAGCACCTCGCTCAAAGCCCTTCAGGGTTCAAGGTTCTGTCCGCCTACATCACTGATATATGCCTCCCAGGTACCTGCTTTGCCCGCTCAGCCACTCGCTGACACCCACTCACAGGTCCCAACAAGCACTGAAATTTCCTCATGTCTTCTCATACTCCCACTCAGTGGAGCTGTGAATCATTCTTTTAGCAGATCAGCCCAGCAGCTCCATCTCCATTTGTATCATTGTATCTATGCAGCCTTGCCTTTTACATGTGCAAAGCATCTCTGATTTGCATGGGTGAAAACAGTGACAGACTTTGATGAGGGGAGATGGTGTGGGTGTGTGGGGGCGTGACTAAACGAGAGAGAGTGAGAAAGAAACATTGATTCATTCATTGTTCTCTTGAGGGGAGTTTCTGTTGTTTATCACTGATTTGAAAGAATCATGGATATTCAGCATCTTGTTACTGACAAGCATCACCGACCATCATTTCAGAGAAAACACTGTTCTCAATGATTCATGTCTTCCAATTTGTCAGTATATTGAGACATCATTATGCAGGTAGGTCCACACAGAGTACAGTTTAGAGAATACTCTCATCTAAGCCCTCTTGTTACAGCCTGTATCCCAGGAATAGGCCTGTTATTACCCTCACCCTCCCGCCAGGCATTAGGTGGGTTAGTTTGATTACTGTATTTATGAATAAATGAGGTATAGTTCCGCTTCAGTCTAAAGCCAGTCATTTCATTTACCAGTTGAGTGCAGTTGTTTCCTTAATTGTGATAGTGTGTATAGCCCTACATATAGAGATGCCAAAACTCTCCCGAGGAAAAAAAGCATCATATCTATTTTGGATGATTATGGTTTATTTCATCCCTTTTTATAAACATAATTGTGCTGTAAATATTTCTTAAGTGGGTTACAATGTGTACATTCCAATCTGAGGCGAACACACACACACACACACACACACACACACACACACACACACACACACTCACACACATTGCCATTGGACATGGTGAGGGTCCTGAAGGAATGCTGCCATTTACTGCTCAGTCTGACTCAGTCACAGCCTCCACCCACAGGAAAAGGATTGACTGACTTTGGCTGGCTGAGAGAACGGTCCTGGCCATTCATGTTTATAATCTGCACAGCAGGGGGGAATGGTATTCCAATCCTGGTTTCATGTTAGGCTTATATATTTCTTATTTATAGGCTAAATAAAGTCTTGCCTTGGGCCTTTATCCTACATTGCAATGTATACTGAACAAAAATATAAACGCAACATGTAAAGTGCTGGTCCCATTAAATAAAAGATCCCCGAAATTTTCCATATGCACGAAAAGCTTATTTCTCTCTAAATTTGGGCACAATTTTTTTTTACATCCCTCTTAGTGAGCATTTCTCCTTTGCCAAGATAATCCATCCTCCTGACAGGTGTGGCATATTAAGAAGCTGATTAAACATCATGATCATTACACAGGTGCACCTTGTGCTGGGGACAATAAAAGGCCACTATAAAATGTGCAGTTTGTTCACACAACACAATGCCACAGATGTCTCAAGTGTTGAGGGAGCGTGCAATTGGCATGCTGACTGCAGGAATGTCCACCAGAGCTGTTGTCAGATCATTTTATATTCATTTCTCTACCATAAGCCGCCTCCAACATCGTTTTAGAGAATTTGGCAGTAGGTCCAACCGGCCCTAAGTGGGTGGGCCTGTGCCCTCCCATAGCTGCGCCCCTGCCCATTCATGAAATCCATAGATTAGGGCCTAATGAATTTATTTCAATTGACTGATTTCCGTATATGAACTGTAACTCAATAACATTATTGAAATTGTCACATGTTGCCTTTATATTTTTGTTCAGTATACTGTATATTTGAGCAATGTTTATTTGAAATAGAGTATATGCATTATTCTTTATCATAAACAGAATGTTTATGTGTTGCTATAGCCTAGGCCTTGGGCAATTCCAGTCCTCGAGAGCCTGATTGGTGTCACACTTTTGCCCCAGCTCCAGCTAAATAGCCTCTCTATGATGTGCTTATTGACATGCAATTTAGTTAATTAGCCACAGGGTATAGTCTACCACTGGATGGCGGCACAATATTCGTATGTGTACCTTTCAGTTCTGTTCTGCTCTCTCTCATCCAGGAGTGACAGAACCGCAGACGCCCACCTACCGCTGCCTCTACTCACTTTCTTTCACAGCTACTCAAGATGGCGGCAGCTTCCTCCATCCAGCCGCCGAGCGTTCACTCTTTAAACCAGGAAAATGCACCTTTCCTGGATTCTGACAGCCCGGAGATCCGGCAGGATGAGGACGCAGCTTCCGAAGGGACCAGTCTCCGAGACTTACCCGATTTGGAACCGGAGGAAATTGAGAAGAGGCTGGAGAAAACTCGCCACGAGCTGAGCAACAGGAGGAAGATCCTGATTAAAAACCTTCCCCAAGATACAACCAACCAGGTGCGCTATTCTCTATTGTGACAGATGGCGTGAAAGTTGATTTGTTGTAGTCTCTCTCAAAGTAGAACATCATTTCGGGCGTGCTCTTATGCAATACTTTGCTATACTTAGTTGTAGTTTATTTGCAGAAAAACGAACATAATACATTTAACGGTTTGAGAGAACCGTTAATTTTGCCGCGAGTCTTGTGTAGGCTTTGCGATCGGGAATGATCATATTCATATGCAAACAGCAGCATTTATAGCAGGCTAATTCCTAGAAAGACAGTTAAGGCTATACAATGTAAATTACTGAAAGCCATTTAACGACGGGCGCGTTATTTTTTTTTTTTGATTGAACAGGAATTAACGTTAAATCCAACCTCAAGTTTGTTACAATGTGACCGATGCACCCAAATATTTGCCACTAGAGATAACTCCTGCTGTAGTTTAGGCTACAATAATAGAAGTGTAGCCAGTATAAATGGTTAGCATTTTTTATTTAGCCTAACTGCGCTGATGTGCACTTGATATGAAACTTTTTATTTTCACCATATGCGCGTCTCATTTTTGATGTTGCGAAATTACAATCAAATCTCTACAATATGCAATTCTCCACTACGACGTTCAACGGACATTTGTATTTGCAGATCAAAACATTTGTTGGAAAATGATTAAATGCTTATAATATTTTATTAAGATATTATAAACTTTTAACATTAAGTGTTTTTTGTGGTAGAACAATATGCTTATTTGAATTCAGCAGGTGGGAAAGATGTGTGTTGGTATTCATTCTCTTGCACTGTCCACATTGTTTAGGCTATAGCCTAGTAATAGCCATGTTCTAACAATACACTTCCATTCTGCACAAACCTATAGGCCTAGATATATTGATCAAATCAGGATTTGAATTTGTTTATTTGAGAATTCCCAATGTAATATCCCATTTTCTGTAACTGCTTGTATTACAGTGGCTCCACTATGTTATAGTCTAGTTTAGTGGGTAGGCTATAATACTGTTCCATTCAGTCTTACTGTATGGTCTTGGGGTATACATAATAAACTAGAGGCTGATTGTGAGTGCCTCCAGACTGTAGCAGCTAGCTAACATTTCCCAGCCAGAGGCAGGCAGGGTGCCAGGGCAGGGAGACAACCAGGAAGAACCAACAGGAAGGAGCCAGTGAAATAGTATGAGAAACTCTATAAAGCCAGAGACTCACATTGAGAGCCAAGCAGGTGAGGTGAGAGAGAAAGATAGGGTTTCCACATTAGATAAATAGATAGATAGGTACTTTATTGATCCCAGAGGATACATTTCTTTGTCAAGCAGCTACAACAAAACACAGGGCAGGTGCAAAATGCCAGAACGAAAATACACAAAAGACAGATACACGGTACATGAGACCAAGCAGCAGTATGAAAATGTATAGAAATACAAGATATCTGGAGTGCAAAAAAGCTATAAAAAGACATTGCATAGTATGGGTGGTTGGCTGAATATGTACACTATACATTGGTGGATGTTGGATGTTTAACTATACTATACAGGTCGATGGCAGAGAAATACTTCAATAGCTAAAAATGCATATGATATGAGCGAGGGTAATAATAGTTTACTTAATAGACAGACTGGCTAAATTAACAGGTAAGTGAATATTTTGCATGGTTAAATTAGCTGTACAGGTAAAAATACAGTTATATTTACAGGTAAGTGAATACTTGCATGGTTACAAAAACTGTACAGGTAAATGACAGGAAGAGATACTTGTATGTGTGTGTATGATATAATTTGGGGTAATAATAGTAATTCCCTTACAATACAGTCCTTGATATGAGCGAGGGTAATAATAGTTTACTTAATAGACAGACTGGCTAAATTAACAGGTAAGTGAATATTTTGCATGGTTAAATTAGCTGTACAGGTAAAAATACAGTTATATTTACAGGTAAGTGAATACTTGCATGGTTACAAAAACTGTACAGGTAAATGACAGGAAGAGATACTTGTATGTGTGTGTATGATATAATTTGGGGTAATAATAGTAATTCCCTTACAATACAGTCCTTAGTGCCCAGGGTTTAATTACAGATAACTACACGTATTGCACATTCAATGTACTAAAAGCAATGAGAAAAGATGCAACTGACAGGATACTAATATGCATTCCTGAGTGAATGACTACGTAAGTTAAGTCCAAGAATTACTTGCAATATTGCACGTGATATGATATAACAACTGTACATGAGTATGTATATACAGACCTGAATGAATAAATAAGTCCTGAGTGAATGAGTGATTACGGACCAGAGTTACTCACGGATGGATGCATAATTGTTAAACTAGGTCCTAGCACCCCAACAGTTCCAGATCTATGTTGCCGACGGCACGGCACCCCGGTGAGGCATTATATAGTCTAATAGCCGCCGGCAGGAAGGACCTCCTGTAGCGCTCTCTGGCACTCCGTGGTGGGATCAGTCTGTGACTGAAGGTGCTCCTCTGCGTCATAACCATGGCATGCAGAGGGTGGGTGACGTTGTCCATGATGGCCAGCTTTTTGGCCAGGATCCGTCTCTCTGCCACCTCCTCTAGAGTGTCAAGGCTCATCCCCAGGACAGAGCTAGCCTTCCTGATCAGCTTATTTACCTGAGAAGCATCACTGGCTTTTATGTTGGCTCCCCAGCACACCACTGCAAAAAAGATGCCACTGGCCACCACAGACTGGTAGAAGGTATGCAGTAGTTTACTGCACACGTTGAAGGACCTGAGCCTCCTCAGAAAGTAGAGTCGGCTCTGGCCCTTTTTGTACAGGGCCCCGGTGTTACCAGCCCATTCCAGCCGATTGTCCATATGGACTCCCAGGAACTTGTATGACCCAACCATTTCCACATCCATCCCCTGTATAGGGACTGCAGTCAGTTGTGCCTTGGTTCTCCTGAAGTCCACCACCATCTCCTTTGTTTTGCTGATGTTGAGCTAAAGGTGGTTCTGCTCACACCACACCACAAAGTCACTGATTGTGCTCCTGTACTCCTCCTCCTGCCCACCCCTGATGCACCCTACAATAGCAGAGTCATCCGAGAACTTCTGTAGGTGGCATGTTTCAGAGTTATATCTGAAGTCTGAGGTGTAGAGGGTGAACAGGAAGGGGGACAGGATCCCCTGTGTTGCTCACTGCCCGTTACACTATAAAAATGCTGGTTTATTTGGTTGACTGCTGGGTTGCAGGCATTGGGTCGATTGTTGTTTTCTTTGAAAACTGCTGGGTTATTGGTGCTGTGTTATTGATGCTGGTTGCAGGGTTATTGGTGCTGGGTTATTGATGCTGGTTGCAGGGTTATTGGTGTGGCTTATTGATGCTGGTTGCAGGGTTATAGGTGCTGGGTTATTGATGCTGGTTGCTGGGTTATTGATGCTGGTTGCAGGGTTATTGGTGCTGGGTTATTGATGTTGGTTGCAGGGTTATTGGTGCTGGGTTATTGATGCTGGTTGCAGGGTTATTGGTGCTGGGTTATTGATGCTGGTTGCAGGGTTATTGGTGCTGGGTTATTGAGATATGACCAAGCATGTCAGATCAGAAGACTGGAGCCATAGTTTGGTAGGGGCGTGGCTTTCAGATAGTTATTTTTAGCCACCCATGAGAGTAAATGTCATGCCTGTTCTGTTGTATAGTTATCACATGTTAAAGATGAACATTTACATTTTTATTAGCTTCAATGAGGCTTACAGAAGTGCATGAGTCTAATCTAAATAGTACTAAAAGCCTATTTAAATCCCATTGTTGAGATACAATAAGGTGTTATACCATTTTATAATATGTAAGAAATAATCTTAATATAATAGAACAATGTGTAAAATGCAACAACAAAAAATTATGAATAATTTGAATCTGCAGTATGTAAACTTAACATGATGAACAGGACATTTACTCTCACCGCTGGCCAATAAGGTCTAGCTGAAAGGAATCCCCCTAATAAACCACGCCTCCTGAAAATAAGTATTACAATAAAAGACCAATCTGCTAGGTCAACCCAGCATGAGAGTAAAAAAAGACTTAACTGATGGTTAAATTAACCCATGTTTGGGTAATCACTCAACCCAACTGGCTGGTTGCGTTACGTTACCAATTAACCCAAACTGGGTTGTTTTTAACCCAGCATTTTTAAGACTGGGGTGTCAACTCAACTCAGAAGCCGACATGGCAGTATACCAGCTAGGATCCTAGAGCACTATTTAGTTAGAAAGAGAATCGAAGGTAGTGAGGAACTGAGGAAAGAAAACTAGTCTGCTCCAACTCAATGTGTCAGGTTTCCCTTCTCCCATAGTATTTGCAGACCTGGTGTGTGTGTGTGCCTTTGTGTCTACAGTGCCTTCAGAAAGTGTTCACACCCCTTGACTTTTTCTACATTTTGTTGTGTTACAGCCTGAATTGAAACATGTATTACATTTAGATTGTGTGTCACTGATCTACACACAACATCCCATAATGTCAAAGGGGAATTATGAAAAGCTGAAATGATATAATCCCTTTGTTATGGCAAACCTAAATACGTTTAGGAGTAAAAATGTGCTTAACAAGACATAATAAGTTGCTTGGACTAACTCTGTGTGCAGTAATAGTGTTTAACATGATGTTGTTGACTTGAATGACTTCCCCATCTCTGTACCCCACACATGCAATTATCTGTAAGGTCCCTCATACCAACAGTGAATTCCAACAACAGATTCAACGACAATGACCTCGTAAAGGCACCTATTGGTAGATGGGTAAACATATAAAAACATTGAATATCCCTTTGATGTCACGCGTCGGGACGGTGAGAGACCAAGGCACAGCGCAATCATAGTTCGACATTATTTATTGAATTATAACTCATCGGAACGAACTAAACAAACGAACAAACACGATCTACAAACGTAACGTAACAAAATTAAACGTGTTTTTACAAACAAAACGTAGCACACTTACTTGACCGGTGACTTTAGAAATAATGACCCACAACCCCCGGAGTGGAACATCTACAAACCTATGTAGGATCCCTAATTAGAGACGATGCGGTGCAGCTGCCTCTAATTAGGGATCCAACACAAACCACCACCAGAAACAGAAAGAATAGACCTGTCAGACTCTGACCATGGTTACATAGAGAAGCAAATAGGCTTCTCTATGGCCAGAGCCTGACATTTGAGCATGGTGAAGTTATTAATTACACTTTGGATGGTGTATCAATACACCCACTCACTACAAAGATACAGGTGTCGGAGAGGAAGGAAACCGCTCAGAGATTTCACCAAATGGTGATTTTAAGCCAGTTACTATGGTGATTTTAAACCAGTGGCTATGATAGGAGAAACTGAGGATGTAGTTGTAGAAACAACATTGTAGTTACTCCACAATACTAACATAAATGACAGAGTTAAAAGAAGGAAGCCTGTACAAAATAAAACTTGTTTGCAATAAAGGCACAAGTAAAACTGCCAAAAATGTGGCAAAGAAATGTACTTTTTGTCCTGAATACAAAGCATTATGTTTGGGGCAAATCCAACACATCACTGAGTACCACTCCACATATTTTCAAGCACGGTGGTGGCTGCATCATGGTATGGGTATGCTTGTCATAGGCAAGGACTAGGGAGTTTTTTTTAGGATAAGCACAGGCGAAAACCTGGTCCAGTCTGCTTTCCAAAAGACACTGGGACAATAACCTAAAATGTTACTTACCAAGATGACGTTGAATGTTCCTGAGCGGCCTAGTTACAGTTTTGACTTAAATGGGCTTGAAATTCTATGGCAAGACCTGAAAATCGCTTTCTAGGAACGATCAACAACCATGAAGAATATTTTAAAGAAAGATGGGCAAATATTATACAATCCAGGGTTGCAATGCTCTTAGAGACATAACCAGAAAGACACAGCTGTATTCGCTACCAAAGGAGATTCTAACATCTATATTAGTGTTTTTTATTTTACATGAATTAAAACAAATGTTAGAATTTGTCTTCCATTTTCACGTTATAGAGTATTTAGTTTGGATCGTTATATGAGCCTGACTAGCTGCATTTTAACGGTGTCCTTGTCCAGGCTGGATGGTGTCAGATATATAGCTATGCTGACAACAGGAGGGAGGAGGGGAGTGGTATGGCGGTAGGGAGGTGGCGGTAGGGAGGAAGCAGTTTGAGAGAAGAGATGGATGTTAATGGGTGTGGAGGATTTAGACGGTTTTCCGTGCCCATTAAGAGACTAACCTGGATAAATAAGGTTAAATATAACAATATGACCGTGTGAGGTGGGAGATAAGGGGTGAGGCATCAATCTACCCCCCCACCTCCCGCTATCAGTTAAGCTGTTCAATTATTTAGAGCCTCTCTGGAACAGGTAAGACTCATAGATGTGGTGTGTGTGTGTGTGTCACCCTGTCCCAGTTTTTGGGCTAAAATGTCCTGGTACTGGGAAGAATTCATGATGCCAGTTGACCTTAACAAGTTCCTCAAAGATCCACCACCATATTTTACAGTAGGTATGAGGTTATTTTCTGCATGTGCGTTCTTCTTTCGAGGCCGAACCCACCACTGGTGTGCGTGGCCAAAGCCCTCTTTTTTATACTAATCTGACCGTCGCACCCGGTTGGTTGTTGGTTGCTCTCAATAAAGGCTTTTTCATGGCAACCCTTCCAAATAGCCTAGTGGCATGGATGTGGTGTCTCATTGTAGATTTGGCGACTTGGTGACCCTAAGATGCGACCAAGTTCTGTAATTCTCCAACTGTGGCTCTTGGACTTTGCTTTGCTTCCCCACTGTGCATGGGGACAAGATACACTTGAGTCCTCTAGTTTCCTGAGTACTGGTAAATGGTACATTTTGTTTTTTTATTTGTATTTTTGAAACCCATTGCCTGAATTATGAAAGTTAATAACCATTTGTCTCTTTTCGTTTGTGAGTTCTTTGCCTTACCCCACGGTGATGGATGGCAAAGGCTGCAGTCCAAACATGCTATTTTTACCCCCTCAGCCCTTGCACTAGCCACTTTCCCTCTGGGGAATCCCTGTCAAAAACAGATGCAGTTCCATTGCCATCTTAAGTGGAGGTACAATTCACTAACGTTGCCCCCTCGATTTAGCTTGAGGGAGCGAGTGAACAACCTTGGCGACTTGCGGGGTTGATATGACCCACAATTCAATGCTAACTGTAGTCACATGTCAAACTCTGGTGGAAGTGTCAAATTGAATCAACAAGGCTGCATTTTCGGCATCTAAAAATATATATTTATAGACATTGATTTTAGCGTTGGCAAATTGGCTTAGTCTCGTAGTGAGGAGCCTATAAAACTTAGCTAGATTCATAAACACATTTTGGGGAATTCTGAATTGTACTAGAATAAATGACCAAACTATTAAACTAGCTAGCCAGCTATGGATAACTGTGGCTAGCTACCTGACAGGAGTCCTAGCTAGATATGTTAGCTTACTCGGTACATTTATTGCTTTAGGGTGTTTGTTTTTAAGCTCAACTTCAAGATTTCCACCAAGGATGTTGCCTCTCCGATCATCACTCCCCCTCGCTTGGGAAAGGGACATTTAAGGTGCACTCGGATGTGACGATGTTGAACGTCATTCAAGATGCTGAGGGTTGATACGCAGCCAAAGGGATTTCACATGGGTGTTACCTCATTTTTATGCCCTAGTGAAACAGGAAGCCATAGAAGGCTTCCTGTTTCACTAGGGCATAAAGCAATGAGCAATTGTATTAGTATAAAATAATATAATGTTTTACATTTTTGGGAGCATAAAATATAACTTCATATTTGTATTTATTTTATACAGTCTTTTTTGCTCAGCTTTATCAAGGGGTGCCAATAATTTTGGAGGTGACTGTACATTCTTTTGACTAGATTATTATTAGTATTAATATAATGGTATCCTCCTCCCTGAGTAGCTCCCTAAGGGGATTGAAATAGCTGACAGACAGCTGAGTGGTGCAGCCTGCCAGACTGCCTGACTCGGAGCATGGATGTAGGAGCTAGCTTACTGGTGTAGAGCCAGCTGACTGCTGAGGGGTGGTCATTAGAGCAGCATGATGTCTGGTTACACTCTGTGGAGCACAGCCTCTATTCTCACAGTTACATTCACACTCATTACATTGTGGAGCACAGCCTCTATTCTCACAGTTACATTCACTCTCTCATCACACGCTCACAGATTATTCCACTGTTATTATCAGAGCTGGTCCAGAATAATTGACTTGAGAGGCATTGAGAAGAAAAGACTACTGGACTACTGACAACTTAAAGTGGAAAATGTTGCATTCAAAGTAGCCTATGACATTTCATACTGTTTACAGCAATTCCACTGAAATATAAACATTTGCATATCCATCCACACAATACTACTATTTCTCGCCTCCAGGTCCCTAAGAAAGTCAAACCTAAACACTGTTGACAGTGAATAAACAGTAGTCTCGTATTGCCAGACTGATTACCGCTGCAATAAACAGAGCAGGGACAGAGCCTGTGGAGAGAGAGAAAGAGAGAGTGGAGTGGAGGGAGAGAGAGAGAGAGAGAGAGCAAGACAGAGAGAGACAGAGTGAAGGGAGAGGCAGGAGTTTGCTGCCTACTGCCTGCTTCTGGCCTACTGCTAGCTGGTATAGTGGAGCCGGTGGAGGAGAGAGTGGCGCAAGAACCAGCAGCCTGCTGTCTGCTTCCTGCTGCTTCCTGTTTACCAGAGCCCATCTCTCTGTCTGTCTCTTTGCCTGTTTGTCTCAGGCTCTGACTCAGAAGCTGTTATTGCGACTCACTCCCTGGTGGAAGCAGGAGTTCTTTATATCATTGTAGTCCAATTCTGTGTTCATTCTCATTTTCAAGTTTATATTTTGGAAGCTGGGACTGACACTTAAAATCACTATAGTTCATGTGCATTCTGACTGAAATACCTGGGGTACACCGCGTGACATATTATGGTCTATTCCCCCACAGATATTCTTAGATTTGTGAGCTTATGCACCTGCATTGCTTGCTCTCTGGGGTTTTCGGCTGGGTATTTGTAAAGCACTTTGTGAAAACCGCTGTAAAAGGGCTTCATAATAAACATTTGATTGATTGACTTTGTAAACCTTCAGAATCCTGTATATACAATCACTCACAGAGCAGTTGAATTGTTAAGGAATGGAATTGCTTATGGTACTAAAGCAGCACATTTGAAAGGTAATTTTACTTACGTGGCACAAACCATTTAATTCTGTTATCTAATATCTATGTACATTTGAAGTGGCTGTTATGAGTTCTAGCGTCAATGCACTTAGAAATAATTGCAAGGTACTAACATATCATTATAGCTTTGTCTTTGAAAGCCCATTGTAACCTCAAAGGCCTGGTTAGCTTTTATCTGTGAGGTGGTTTTGCCCGTGCCATGATATGTGACGAGCCTCTGCCATGCTGCTGTGTGGCGTGCCGCTGTGCCCCCATCTGAGTCCTAAGCTCCAGGGACACACCGAGACGTGGGGAGAGATCAGATGAGGTGACCGGGAAAATGAGCCCAGGTGTGAACCATGCCTGTAGAGAGGAGAAAGAGAGAGAAGAGCGTGAGATTAAGACCCCTGAGAGGAGAACGAGAGAGAGAAACAGAGCAATAGAGGGAGAGAGGGTTAGATAGGGAGTGAGAGAGAAGAGGTCATAGAGGGAGAGAGTGTTAGAAAGGTAGTGAGGGAGAGAGTGAGATCTGATTGCGTGAACATGAGCTTGTCCTTGTTCTCTGGGCTTCGTGGGTACTGTAACACTGCATGAACATTTCATCAGTGTGTGTGTGTGTGTGTGTGTGTGTGTGTGTGTGTGTGTGTGTGTGCAGCTACGAAAAAACACAGGGCAGGTGCAAAATGCCAGAACGAAAATACACAAAAGACAGATACATGATACATAGAGCGGCAGTATGAAAAAGTATAAAAATACAAGAAGTCTGGAGTGTAAAAAAGATTAATGTCAAGTTATATATTTTCTATGGATTCGTTTACTTCTTACGAAGAAGAAAACATAATCGAAAACCTTCATGAAATGCATGTAGAATTAAATTAATCCACAAATACGAATAGAATTTTACATACAGTGACTTCGGAAAGTATTCAGACCCCTTGACTTTTTTGTTATGTTACAGCCTTATTCAAAAATGTATTAAATATTTTTTTTTTCTCAGCATTCTACACACAATACCCCATAATGACAAAGTGAAAACAGGTTTTTAGAATTTTTTGCAAATGTATTAAAATAAAAAAACAGAAATACCTTATTTATGAGACTCGAAATTGAGCTCAGGTGCATTCTGTTTCCCTTGATCATCCTTGAGATGTTTCTACAACTTGATTGGATTCCACCTGTGGTAAATTCAATTGACTGGACATGATTTGTAAAGACACACACGTCTATATCAGGTCCTACATTTGACAGTGCATGTCAGAGCAAAAACCAAGCCATGAGGTCAAAGGAATTGTCCATAGAGCTCCGAGACAGTATTGTGTTGAGGCACAGATCTGGGGGAAGGATACCAAAAATGTTCTGCAGCATTGAAGGTCAAATCTGTCTTCAAGGCAGGATACTCAAGGATACTTTGAAGAATCTCAAATATAAAATACATTTTGGTTTGTTTAACACTTTTTTGGTTACTACATGTTTCCATATGTGTAATTTCATAGTTTTGATGTCTTTACTATTATTCTACAATGTAGAAAATAGTCAAAATAAAGAAAAACCCTTGAATGAGAAGGTGTGTCCAAGCGTTTTACTGGTACTGTAGGTAATCATATACTTGAATGGGTCAAGTGCATGAAGACCTCCAATACTAGGTGCCAGCAGCCATTCAGTGTTCTACGCTGGCCCCCTCAGAGCTTAAACTCACATGCTGGCTGGCTGTTTGTTGGAGATAAACTCCCTCTCACCTCCCTCAGCCCCTCTCTCTGTCTCTCTCTCTCTTCACACTGACACACTTGGTCACTCTCTCAGACAGGATAGACTTTTACCCCAAATCCTCTACTCTTTGTAAACCATCTGATTAAGCGTCTGTGACTGGGGAGTGTGTGTGTGTGGGCCTGGGCCTGGTAAGTTAAGAGCTGAGGTGTAAATCAATGGTTGTCGCTCCCTGTGTAAATTTATTAGCCCTAGCTAAGGGAATCAGCTCTCGGTGTCCTGCCCTTGTTCTGCTCAGGTCACCTCGCCTGCCTGCATGACCTGCCTGGCCTGTACTGGGGGTGTATCCCAAATTGCACCTATATGGGCCCTCGTCAAAAGTAGTGCACTAGGGTGCAATTTAGGACGCATCCAGGGTCAAGGCCACAGCCTGCCCAGACCACCACTCAACTTATTTCTACATTTTAATGACAGGGATTGTGCGTAGGAGAGACAACAGATCCTGACGTACAGTATGCCTTAATCCATATCTCTGATTATTTTGTCTGGGAAGTGCTTTCTACTCATTTAAGAACCATTATCGCTTGTGGACGGAGACGCATTAGGAGGAGAGAGGGAGAGGAGGAAAAAAGAGAATGAGACGGGGGTGGTGAGAGAGAGAGAGAGAGAGAGAGAGAGAGAGAGAGAGAGAGAGAGAGAGAGAGAGAGAGAGAGAGAGAGACTCTCTGTGTTGTGTACACAGTATATCTCTCTCTGAGTGGAGATGAGTTTGGACAGCTCCCCTACGTGCCTCATATGGTAGAGTGAATTAGAGTCTAAGTCCCAAATAGCATCCTATTCCCTATATAGGGCACTACTTTTGACCAGGGCTCTGTGTGTCATTTAGGATGCGTTCAGATCTCTTTCTTTCTCAGTAAGAGAAACAGACAGCATACGTATGTATACCGCTGTTTCCTGTTATCTGAGTGAAGTTCTCCCTGTACTGTTGAACCTTTTACTGCAGAGGGCTAAATCAGGGTCGCACAGAGTGTTTCTTGGTAGTCTTAAACACATCTACTTTTAAACAAAACACGTCACACACATGGTTAGTATTGGGATGGTTATGGGCTGGTCAGATATAGTGTTGAAATGTATTCAATGTTGGGTTTGCATCTCAATATTACACTTTATATACAATACATGGCCAAAAGTATGTGGGCACCCCTGGCTATTTCAGCCACACCTGTTGCTGACAGGTGAATAAAATCAAGCACACAGCCATGCAATCTCCATAGACAAACATTGGCAGTAGAATGGCCCGTACTGAAGTGGTGTAAAGCTCGCCGCCATTGTCCTCTGGAGCAGTGGAGACGCGTTCTCTGGAGGGATGAATCAAGCTTCACCATCTGACGTTCTGGCATTTAGCACCTGCCCTGTGTTTTTTCGTATCAGCTTGACGAAGAATTGTCCCCTCGGGGATCAATAAAGTATCTATCTATCTATCTATCTATCTATCTATCTATCTATCTATCTATCTATCTATCTATCTATCTATCTATCTATCTATCTATCTATCTATCTATCTATCTATCTATCTATCTATCTATCTATCTATCTATCTATCTATCTATCTATCTATCTATCTATGTAGATACATCACAGAAGACTGAAATATAAGAAAACAGTTTAACATAGAAACACAGGATTTTCTGCATGTTTTAAAAAATAATGTTAAATAATTATGAAATTATGAAAAATACTAATAACATTAAACCCGTGAGGCCACTATCTACCAATTTTGTATTTTTACTGCAATGAGGCCCTTTGTCTACTTCACCAGAGTCAAAGGCGGCAGTTGTTAGAGTGTTGGGCCCGTAACCAAAAGGTTGCTGGATTGAATCCCCGAGCTGACGAGGTAAAAATCTGTCGTTCTGCCCCTGAACAAGGCAGTTAACCCACTGTTCCTAGGCTGTCATTGAAAATAAGAATTTGTTCTTAACTGACTTGCCTAGTAAAATAAAGGTAAAAAAGGAACTTGTGGGTACCATTTTTATGTTTCTGTGACCAGTATGAAGAGTCAGAGGTAGTTTCACAAGCCAATGCTAACTAGCGTTAGCACAATGACTGGAAGTCTATTGGTATCCGCTAGCAATGCAAGCAACTTCCTTCAAACCACACACAGAGACATAGAAATGGTATCCACAAGTTCATCGGACTGTTGGGAAGTAGATAAAGGGCCTGCTTGCCAAAATCCAGAAGTATCCATTTAATGTCGGACCACTACCAGCACAGCAGGACACAACTAGGAGTCACAACCAAGCAGAGACCCAGAGACTAGAGTGGGTGGCTGGTGGGCTGATGCTTTGGGACCAACTGGCTTTGCTCAAAATATCACCACCTTTAGATGTAGAAACGCCATGAACACTCATCACAGCGCGGAACGGAGCAGTGTAGAAGTATAGTAGCATAGAACAGCACGGCATGGTCTGACACCGCATGCATGTTTAAAGTGTCTAAAGTGGTCTATGTGGGGCTTCAGAGTGGCTTAATGGAAGTTTGTCAGCAGGCTAGTGCGGCCTCCCTGCCTTTACCCATCTCCGATCTGTGAGCACAGAGACATACACGTTTGAGGAAATACAACAGCTCTGTCTCATCTCAGCCTAGACAGACAAACACAGTGAAGCGCACAGCAGTGAGCGGTGTGTGCTTTGGCTTAAAAGGACAGAGAATGGGAGAGTAAGAGGGAGTTAAGTAGGACGAGGGGGGAGAGAGAAGGGCAACGGGCTGCTGTGCTGGATGTACAGCTCTCTGCTCTCCCTGTCTCTCCTCTCTCTCTCTCTTTTCTCTCTCTCTCCCTCTCTCTGTGCGAGGTGAGTCAGATAGTCATCTATCTACCTACGGGACACGTTGCTCTGCTCTCTCTGTACAGTTCCCTGGGATGAAGGAGGCGTGGAGAGAGAGTGGGCTTGATGAAGTGCTTTTATTTCCTCTGACATCCCGTAAGAGCTGCTCTGTTTTTAGCTACGAGTGACCTTGCGTGGGTTTGTGTGGCCTTTCCGTGATAACAGAATGACTCGTAGTGTGGGTGTGTGTGTTGGGGTGGAGAGGGTAGTATTGAGGGTTGCGGAGAGCGTAGCGGAGAAGGTAGCGGAGAGCGTAGCGGAGAGGGTAGTATTGAGGGTAGCAGAGAAGGTAGCGGAGAGGGTAGCGGAACAGAGAGGTGAAACAACGTACACCTCTCTGATATATACAGACTATTTCCTGCCTGCTTGCATTCGGCTCGGCACTTCCCCAGGCCATATTTTAAACTAAGTCATGTTTACAGTTCCCCAGAGACCAGACATATATCTTCTCTCAGGCAGCAGGCTAGACACCACTACCCCCACGGTTCATGTGGAACTATACAGTAACCACTGCACTTTGACCTCTGCCCTGTATGGGCTGCTGGGTTGGTGGGTAGTATGCTTTGACTGTAAGTCGCTCTGCATAGGAGCCTGCTGCTAAATGAATAAATATAACCATTTTAAGTGTGTGGGTGGAAGGTCTGATTTAGTGTCTTAAAATTCTGATTCATATGTTTTGAGGATGTATCTCCCATGTGAGTGTAAACTACGTGTTCTCGATAAAGAGCCCAAAACGTTATTCAACTTGAGGATATGTTTGATCTAATTCCCCAATACAAGAGAATGATTACAATAGGGAAACCTTCCATCAAATACTTCTAAAAGTATTTCTGAGGGGGAAAATGCCTCAACTGTCAACGAATCAAAAAAGTGTCCCATCGGAACACTGCAACGTTATTGTGTTCTGTTGATTCCTGCTTTTCCCCATGTTTAAACTCTCCTCTCTCTGTTTCTACCCCGCCCTCCCTCCCTCCCTCTCTCTGCAGGAGGTCCATGAGATTCTGAGAGACTACGAGCTCAAGTACTGCTTTGTGGACCGCAACAAAGGGACAGGTAAACCAAATCACCTCCCACTACTCCAAACCATCAACATCCTCTTCAGTTCACAGAACAACCCCACCATGTCTGTATAGGTATCCCCTTTCCTTTCCTGGGAAGTCATGTTAAAGGGGATACCTATATTTAGAGTAGATGGAGAGAGAGAGCCAAACGCCTGAAATCGAATACCTTTTGTAATGCGGATCTGCAAACAGCTGACATAGCAGAGGGCAACATGTCATGGGGTTAAAGGTGTTTAATGGCTAATAAGAGCTTAATGTGAAACGGCCTTACCCACTGCGTGTGTTTGTGTGTGTTGAGAAACGTTCTTACCCACGGCTCACGTCACACTGTTAATTATTCCAACAGACCGCTGTGTCAAGGTAGGATGGGTCCTGAAGTAACAGTAGATTGTATAAAGGGACGTCAGACACGGTTATTTATTTTTCCACACTGTAATTCATTTTCTTAATACGGATCCCTTGGTGATATCTTGACAGCTCCACTTTCCTTCTCTCTCTCTCCTTCTACTCTCTCTCTCTCTCTCTCTCTCTCTCTCTCTCTCTCTCTCTCTCTCTCTCTCTCTCTTTTGCTTGCTCTCTCTCTCTCTCTCTCTCTCAAATCAATAGATTTCCACGCTTTAAATAGCTCATTTTAGAGAAGGTAGCTAGTTGCAGAACTTGATGCGTCAGTGTTAGTGAAATTCTAATGATTGCCCTTTCGAATTAAAAGCTGAGACGGAACTATTTTTAATCAAATCTCAATTGAAAGTGGGGGAACTTCAAAGAGATTGTCAGTCAGAGAGCGAGAGAGAGAGAGATGTCTAGTGTGGTAACTATCTATCCTGAGACATTCATGTTATAATACCATATCACAGCAGCACAGTAGTGTTATCTCTGAGGCCGGGACCAGTATTGTCAAGATCAGTAATCGTTAACTTCAGACACAGCGAGTCAATCACAGCTCCCCCAGAAAGGATCTGACAGCATTTTAACTCTGTCATCAATCTATGTGTATCACAGAGAGAATCTCTGAGTAGTGTGTGTCTGTGTGTTCTGGTGTTCCAGAATAGCTGACTGAGCAGTAGGCACACCACAACGTGTTAACCCCAAGCCTGATCAGCAGGTGTTACACTGTAATCTTCCCCCTGTCAATCACCATCTCCCCAACCACCAACACCCAGCAACCCCTCTCGCCCCTCCCCAACCTTCTCTTCTTATATGTCCCTCTACATTGTGGAGAATTCCCTAATTAGAGGTGTAGTGGGTTGAATGTGAGCCCCGTGATCCAACTTTCTAACCCCTCAACCTCTCCAGGGCTTGTCACCTCACAGACCCCCAGCTCCGGTGTTAGGACAGGGTCCCGCTTGGAGACACAGTGATCTCTCCAGTCCACGCACCAACTGTGCAGAGTTTGAAATGGAGAGAGAGAGAAAGATGATAGACAACAATAAAGAAGGGATAGGATAAATAAAAGGAAAGGTGAGAGCCTTATTCTAAAATGGATTCAATAGTTTTTTCCCCCTCATCAATCTACACATAATGACGAAACAAAAACTGTTTTTTAGAAATGTTTTCAAATGTATTTACTCAGTGTTGAAGCACCTTTGTCAGAGATTACAGCCTCAAGTCTTCTTGGGTATGACGCTACAAGCTTGGCACACCTGTATTTGGGGAGTTTCTTCCATTCTTCTCTGCAGATCCTGTCAAGCTCTGTCAGGTTGGATGGGGAGCGTTGCTATTTTCAGGTCTTTCCAGAGATGTTTGATCGGGTTCAATCCGGGCTCTGTCTGGGCCACTCAAGGACATTCAGAGACTTGTCCCGAAGCCACTCCTGTGTTGTCTTGGCTGTGTGCTTAGGGTCGTTGTCCTGTTGGAAGGTCAACCTTCGCCCCAGTCGGAGGTCCTGAGCACTCTGGAGCAGGTTTTCATCAAGGATCTCTCAGTAGTTTGCTCCGTTCATCTTTCCCTCGATCCTGACTAGTCTCCCAGTCCCTGCCGCTGAAAAGCATCCCCACAGCATGATGCTGCCACCACCATGCTTCACCGTATGAATGGTGCTAGGTTTCCTTCAGACGTGACGTTCGGCATTCAGGCCAAAGAGTTCAATCTTGGTTTCATCAGACCAGAGAAACTTTTCATGGTTTGAGAGTCCTTTAGGTGCCTTTTGGCAAACTCCAAGAGGGCTGACATGTGCCTTTTACTATGGCCACTCCCATAAAGGCCTGATTGGTGGAGTGCTGCAGAGATGGTTGTGCTTCTGGATGGTTCTCCCATCTCCACAGAGGAACTCTGGAGCTCTGTCAGAGTGACCATCGGGTTCATGGTCACCTCCCTGACCAAGCCCTTCTCCCCTGATTGCTCAGTTTGGCCAGGCAGCCTGCTCTAGGAAGAGTCTTGGTGGTTCCAAACTTCTTCCATTTAAGAATGATGGAGGCCAATGTGTTCTTGGGGACCTTCAATGCTGCAGAAATGTTTTGGTACCCTTCCCCAGATCGGTGCCTCGACACAATCCTGTCTCTGTCAGGAGGAATGGGCCAAAGTTCACCCAACTTATTGTGGGAAGCTTGTGGAAGGCTACCCTGAAACGTTTGACCCAAGTTAAACAATTTAAAGGCAATGCTACCAAATACTAATTGAGTGTATGTACATTTCTGACCCACTGGGAATATGATGAAAGAAGTAAAAGCTGAAATATAGCATTCTCTCTACTATTATTCTGACATTTCACATTCTTAAATAAAGTGGTGATCCTAACTGACCTAAAACAGGGAATTTCTACTAGGATTAAATGTCAGGAATTGTGAAAAACTGAGATTAAATGTATTTGGCTAAGTTGTATGTAAACCTCAACTGTAGGTATTCCTCTTGTCCAGATGGGATGGGGCAGTGTGCAGTGCGATGGAGATTGCATCGTCTGTGGATCTATTGGGGTGGTAAGCAAAACATTTAAGTGGGTCTAGGGTGTCAGGTAAGGTATGATCCTTGACTAGTCTCTAAAATCACTTCATGATGACAGAAGTGAGTGCTTTGGGGTGATAGTCATTTAGTTCAGTTACCTTTGCTTTCTTGGTGGACATCTACCCGGAACATAATCCTGTCCGCATGATCAAAACAATCTTGAATCGTGCATTCCGATTGGTCAGATCAGTGTTGAATATTCCTTAGCACAGGTGCTTCCTGTTTGAGTTTCTGCCTATAGGAAGTGGGGAGCAAACTGGAGTCGTGATCAGATTTGCCGAAGGGTGGGCGGGGGAGGGCCTTGTAGGCATCCCGGAAGTTTGAGTAGCAGTGGTCGAGTTGGGGAACCGTGGTTTAAGGGATAGCGCCCTCTCACACAGGACATACTATATAAACATTTAGAAAGATCAACGTCCCACAGCTGCCGAGGAGAAACATCTCAAGGATGATCAATGGAAAAAGGATGCACCTGAGCTCAATTTCGAGTCTCATAGCAAAGGTTCTGAATAATTATGTAAATAAAAAGTTTTTGCTTTGTCATTATGGGATATTGATGAGGAAAACATTATATTTAATCAATTTTAGAATAAGTTGCAAAAAGGGAAGTGGTCTGAATACTTTCTGAATGTGTTTAAACTATAGTATATAGTGAGTATGTACATCTGTTATACAGTCTGAATAGTTCTCATTTTCGTTTCAGTCATTTATCAGACGTTCTTATCCAGAGCGACTTACAGTATTGAGTGTATACATTTTTATACTCGTACTGGTCCCCCATGGGAATCGAACCCACAACCCTGGCACTGCAAGCTCAATGCTCTACCAACTGAGCTACACAGGACTACACGGGATCTTTCTAAATGTTTATATAGTATGCCCTGTGTGAGAGGCAGCGCTATCCCTTAAACCGGGGTTTCCCCAACTGGCGCCCCGCTGGACGGTTAAATACTATATATAACGTAAAAGATATATATATCAGCTCCCAGTAATTTTTATTTAAGGAATCTGCTCCCAAACATTACCTGCGTAATAGAGATGCAATGTAAGCACGTTTTGAAATTATTTTTTAGTCAAACATTATATTTGTTTGGGCTTCTTGCGGTCAATTTGCAGCCTACATGTGAAACAAGGGTAATGTAAATCTGAATTTAACATCCCATCCCCCCTTTTCCACCCCTGTTTGACCCCTGTTTGACCTCCCTCCCATCAACCCTTAGTCAACCTTGATACACTGTCTCTCATTCGACCCCATTCCCCTTAGACCCTCTTTCTCTCACACACACACACACACACACACACACACACACACACACACACACACACACACACACACACACACACACACACACACACACACACACACACACACACACACACACACACACACACTCTCTCCCCCCCATCCTCCCTGTATTCCTCAGCACCATACCAAAGACCACAGGGCCATTAAAGGACTCAAACCATCGTAAATCACCACATAATGAGTATATATTACTCCCCATTCGTCTCATGTCGCGTGTGTGTGTGTACAAACTGTGTACGCTTAATGCTGAATTAGCTGAACAGCATGTTTCGTTTGGATTGATTGTCTATTGTTGTAAGTATGGGGTGTACATTTCATCTCCCCTTTGGGGAAATTTAGATTGTGATTTTATTGGACCATGGTTTTAATTGGTGTGAAACACTAGCTTCGCTTCAAACAGCACCCTATTTCCTATATAGTGCCCTACTTTTGACCAGAGTCCATATAGGTTTCTGGTCAAAAGTAGGGCACTATATAGGAAATAGGGTGCTGTTTGGGATGCAGACACCGTAGTATAATATATTCCCTGTGCTGATTGTTGGATGCAGATGGCTTGGTTTGCCCTGAAACATGGGCTACCCAATAGGGAGTGTTTTCGGGGTGAAATAAGTGGTATGTTTCGGCGAATTCCTGGGAATGAGAATTGTGCAGTGATTCCTTTGAAAAAAAACAACAGAGAGTGAATTCAAAGAGCCTCACATCTTGTTTTGCAGCCTGTCTCTTTTGCCTGGAGTGGGCTAGCTACGGTATGGGAGTCAGAGAGTGGACTAGCATGTGTATGTGAGGGCGTATTAGGTTCCCGTCCCCTGCCTATTACCACTAATTGAGATGTATGGCTGTTCCATCTGTGACATTAGATTTGTCCCCATATAGACATTTCAGTACATTTAGGGGCTTATTGCTCCAGGAAGTTGCTTAGAAGTTGGTAGTCTATTTAGGTAATGAGGGGTATTTATACCTCATTAAAGAGTGTTATGGTATTTGATTTAACAGTTAGCATCCGTTATTACCTGGACTCCCAGCCCAAGCCAACCATAGAGCTTCCATAGAGTGCCCCCGAGCGGAATACGGTATGCGTGGTGTTCCGTAACTGTCCGCTGGGATGACAATGGAAGCAGGGGAATCTTGGCCACACAATGGGCCTTTTGTGTGAGCTGTACTGTCCCCATAGGATAACTCTTTTTGATTCCAGGTAAAACACTTTTTGGTTCCCGGTAGAACTGTTTTGGGTTCCATGTAGAACACTCTGTTGAAAGGGTTCTACATGGAACTCAAAAGGGTTTGACCTGGAACCAAAAAGGATTCTTCAAAAGGTTCTCCTATGGGGACAGCCGAAGAACCCTTTTAATGTTCTAGATAGCACCTTTTTTTCTAAGAGTGTAGAAAGATGCCCAAGTTTCCGAGTTGGATGACCATTCAAAACTATTTTTCCCAGTCGGATCTCTTTTTTTTCCCTAGAGTTCCCAGTTGTCTTGAACGCACTGAAGTCAGAAGTTGGATATTTCCGAGTTCCCAGTTGATTTGAACACTGCATTAGTCTCAGCGGAGGGATGGAGCAGCAGAGGGTCCGCCTCTCACGGTCCCTGCTCACTCCTTCCTTTCCTCTGGTGAGACTGACCAGAGAGAGGAGACACAGTCTCCAGCTGATGGCAAAGCTTGAGTCGCACTGTATCCGCCTCAGGCACAAATTCATGTTGGTTCTATGACCAGGGAAATTGAAAAACTCCTTGATAATAAAATAGACACGATGAGCTGTTAATAATAATAAAAATACAGGCCTATCGATACACTTGGCTTCTCATTCATTGCAGCTGCAGCGTGAGTGGAAGTAGAGAGAGGGTTTATGTACAAGTGTTGAATAAAAACAGTGTTACATAAAACTTAGACATGAACTCACTTATAAAAACAGCAGCTCTTTGCGGTTATTATTTGACAGTCTCTCTCTGGCCATGGTTTTAAAAGTTATGAAATCTATAGGCTAGTATCAAACTTTGCTGGGGACAGGGTCGTGGAAGCACTCATTTAACACTTTGCCTACCTGGTGCGCAGGTTTTCTGAATCAAGTGCACCTACCTTCAATGAAAATGGCGGTGAAATGTTTGGTGATCGACTAGGAATGCCTTGAAGATCGACTAATTGATCACGATTGACTGGTTGGTAACCACTGCTCTAGGGAGGAGTCCTGTGTTTTCAAAGATTCATAGATTTCAAGTATGAAGACAATTTCTGTATTTCTCCACAGTTAATGGTGTTTCTTTAATGATAATTCCAGTATTTCTCCACAGTTAATGGTGTTTCTTTAATGATAATTTCAGTATTTCTCCACAGTTAATGGTGTTTCTTTAATGATAATTCCAGTATTTCTCCACAGTTAATGGTGTTTCTTTAATGATAATTTCAGTATTTCTCCACAGTTAATGGTGTTTCTTTAATGATAATTCCAGTATTTCTCCACAGTTAATGGTGGTTCTTTAATGATAATTCCAGTATTTCTCCACAGTTAATGGTGTTTCTTTAATGATAATTCCAGTATTTCTCCACAGTTAATGGTGGTTCTTTAAACAGCGAGCTGATTGGGATCCCTGTATTCTTATAGGATGTTTTGGAGTAGAGTTCTGGAAGAGCAACAGTTCGTCACAAACCACTCACATCTCTGGAGAAGGAGAGCTTGTATCCAATATGGCAGCCAACACCATCCCCTCATATAACCCAATGTACTGGGCTGTTTCTGAGAGAGCAATGTTCTGACCCACCCTTTCCCCAGTATTCCAGAACGCCTGTGTTCTTTTCAGTTATTAGTGTTATTATTATTGTATAATGCGAAAATTCCATTATGGGAGTACTTGTCTATTACTCAGCTCTAACTGAAAATACAACTTTAGACCTCTCTGCCCCGTATTTACCTCTGAGGACGACTGCAGGCAGATCTCTGTCTCTGTCTCTGTCTCTGTCTCCCTCTCTCTTTTTTCTCACTCGCTTTCTCGTTCTCTCTCTTCTCTCTCTCTCCTCTCTCTCTCTCTTTCTCTCTCTCACTCTCTCTCTCTTCCCCCCCTCCTCCACTCCATCGTCATCTGTCCATCTGTGTGCCGTGTGAGTCAGTATCTGTAAATGAGAGCAGCAGCCCACATGCCAGGCCGTGTGTGTTATGGGATTAATATCGCCAGGATTGATCCCACTTTGTAGCGAACTCATAGCTAGCTAGATGTTCCCCGTTAAGTCCCTGATACTGAACCTGTTTTACTCTGTGGCATTATGGGAAAGGTGTGTGTCACACACACCTGTCTCATAGATTTGCTTCTCTATGACACTTGCTCCTAGTTTCCTAGTATGATGGAGCTGTTTTTCCTGCTGTGTTTGGACACAGGAAGTCAATCCTGAGAATCCTCCCATAGGGCTCTGTTCCCCTCTCCATTGTTGCCTCTTCCTGAAATATTCACAGCTAAAGAGGTAGCAATTAGCCTTAGTGCTATGTAGCTAATTGATTAAGCTATTAGCCCCAACAACACCTCTCCTCATTACACTGAAGAGCCTGTCTGTGGTTTAACTGAAGGTGGTGATGATGATGATGATGATGATGATGAAGACACTATTGGTAATGATGTTGAGAAAACAACAGTTGTCATAGGAACAATTGTTCACAGCCAGCCCCATCATCCCTTCTGGTGTTATCTCCACAAACAGCAGGTGGAGATATACACACACACACACACACACACACACACACACTGCGCTGGCCCTTTGCAGTGGGTTGTCAAAACCAACAGGCCTGAAGCCCCCAAGACCAAATTGTTGTGTACTGCTTACCTGCCACACAGGCAATATTTGGTCCTTGAGGGCAGCTGTACTGTGCACGGGACTGTGCATAGATCCTGTTCTGAATCCTGTTTATATCACTAGATAATAATTCAGTTTCACTTCAATGTTCTGAACCCACGTTTAGATTGCACTTTCCTTCAGAGAACTTCTCCCTTCAGTGATCTGACCATACACTACTCTGTGTCCCAAATGGCACCCTATTTCCTACATAGTTAGAAGTAGTGCACTGTATCGCGAAAAGGGTAACATTTGGGACGGACCCTATCGGTCTTTTTTTGGGGGGATTACATTTAGTTTCTTTTAAAACAAGGTACACATACAAATTGATGCACTTAATTAAGAATCATCAAGGATAAGTCTACGACTTATTTCCATTGTGGTCGTCAACACCAGCAGGTCTACATTGAGATTCACATGTTTGTCTATTAGAGGACTTATGGTAAGGATTTAGTTAGTGGAACACACAGGGAGAGACAGAAAGCGAGATGGAAATGATGTGTGGGTTTCTGGGAGGGACAGAGAGATGGAGAGATTGAGAGTGGTGTGGAATGGTGGTGGTGGGAGAGAGGGATGCAGGGACTGAGAGATGGAGAGGTAGGGAACAGTACGAGGGATGGGATATCGAGCGAGGGATGGAATTAAATGATTTTGGAAGAGAGGGATGGTGAAATATAAGGGGAGAGAAATAAAGTAGTTGAGGGAAAGCGGGATGGAGTGATAGAAAGACAGAGGGAAATGTACTAGTGATAGAGAGAGAGAGAGAGAGAGAGAGAGGGAGAGAGAGGTTGGCAGGCCGACATGGTACTAGTTAGTGGTGGGTATGAGAGATGGAATGATTGTGGAGGTAGAGCGAAGAGGGATGGAGTGATTGAGAGATGGAGAGCTGGGCCATAGCTGGGAGAAAAGAGGTTCCACTCACTGTGTGCATTAGCACTGGGCGGTGTGGTGGTCCACTTGAGCTTGAACAAGTCTTCCATCCCCCACCCTGCGTGGGAGGGTAACCCTTTCCCTGCCCACTCATGGTGGGGGGACGTGAGGGGCTGAGAGGGGCTAGGGGCTAGAGAGCCTGGTTCTGGGGGGCTGAAGAGGCAGGAGCTGGGGGGGGAGCAGCACTAAGTGATGGAGCTGAGTGGAGAGTGTGGGTGGGTGGTTCGTATGTAAAAGACAAAAGTCCAGGGTGCCTGATAAAAGTCATGCAAATTGAAGTGCGGCTCTGAGATAATAGTGAAACGTGTTCTCTCTCTCTCTCTCTCTCTCTCTCTCTCTCTCTCTCTCTCTCTCTCTCTCTCTCTCTCTCTCTCTCTCTCTCTCTCTCTCTCTCTCCTCTCTCTCTCTCTCTCTCTCTCCTCTCTCTCTCCTCTCTCTCTCTCTCTCTCTCTCTCTCTCATTCATTTATTGACATGACGCAACAATGTACATATTGCCAAAGTATCATACAATTTTTTTTTTTTTATATATATATATTTTTTATATATATACATATACATACACACGCACATGTCTCTCTCTCTGTCTGTTAGCTTTCAGGTAGGGAGAGAAAGAGATCTCAGGGCTACGGTATTGGGAGAAAACATTATTGTGTGTGTTGCTATCCAGATTGTGTGTGTGTGTTTATATCCATATTGTGTGTGTGTGTGTGTGTGTTGATATCCAGATTGTGTGTGTGTTGTTTATATCCATATTGTGTGTGTGTGTGTGTTGATATCCAGATTGTGTGTGTGTGTGTGTGTGTGTGTGTGTGTGTGTGTGTGTGTGGTGTGTGTATGTGTTGATATCCAGATTGTGTGTATGTGTTGATATCCAGATTGTGTCTGTGTGTGTTTATATCCAGATTGTGTGTGTGTATTTATATCCAGATTTAGTGTGTGTGTGTGTGTGTGTGTGTGTGTGTGTGTATATCCAGATTGTGAGTGTGGGGTTGATATCCAGAGTGTGTGTGTGTGTGTGTGTGTGTGTGTGTGTGTGTGTGTGTGTGTGTGTGTGTGTTTATATACAGGTTGTGTGTGTATGTGTTGATATCCAGATTGTGTGTGTGTGTGTTCCAGAGAGACAGAAGAACCCTAGCTTCACTAATTCTAGTTTTCTCCTTAAATGACATGCTGAAAGTCAGAGATAAGGCCCAGTTTGGGCTTTCAACGGAAACCTGTGTGCTACAGCCTGGAGGTCCAAACTACTGGACTGCCTTTCTAGCTGTGCCTGGCCTGGTGAAATGTGTTACCATCTGTTGGGTGCAGGCAGACAAGCATGGCCATAGTGTAGGAACAGAGAGGATGTCATCTACTGCATGGCATTGACAGGAGCATTGTAGGTGAACTAAACCCTGTGTTCAACACAATAGACCGAGTGTGATTTAGCCATCATAGACTTAGCTGTCCTCCTTAGTGCCCATCTCTCTTGTTTTTTAATTAGCTACAGTTAGACTTCCTTGTAGGCTTTGAGATGAATCCACAAAGATTCCTTCTTTCTTTCTCTCCTCCCCCCATTCCCCTATCCATACGACACGCTCCTTATAGAAATACAAAAGCCCCATAATTAAGAGCCTCTTTGTGTTTTGGAGAGAAACGTTTGCCTGAAAAATCTGTCAGTGCCTCTGGAGTGCCTCTGTATTATACGATTATTGTGTCAGCTATTTAAGACGCTTGGAGCTCTCCCCTCTTTCCTCTCCCCCTCCCTCCTCTGAGAGAGAGAGAGAGAGAGAGAGAGAGAGAGAGAGAGAGAGAGAGAGAGAGAGAGAGGAGAGAGAGGAGAGAGAGAGAGTAGAGAGAGAGAGAGAGAGAGAGAGAGAGAGAGGAGAGATAGAGAGAGAGAGAGAGAGAAGAGGGAGAGAGAGAGAGAGAGAGAGAGAGAGAGAGAGAGAGAGAGAGAGAGAGAGAGAGAGAGAGAGAGAGAGAGAGAGAGAGAGAGAGAGAGAGAGAGAGTTAAAAGGTGGATAAAATAAGCCTAAAACATCATACAGTGTAATGTTGCTGTACTTACCCGCGGTTATAACCAGATTACAGTCTCAGCTCAGAGAAATAGATCCATCATGCAGTTTGAGTATTAGAACATTGAGTTAATTGATTAGACGGGCAGGATGGAGGGGGCGGGCGTGCGTGAATGCTTTAATGGAATGTGAAGTGGTGCAGATGGAGCCGTGAGTTCTAGACGCCGGTGGGACGTGGGAGAGTGGTCCTCTCTGGTTCATCTGACAGAACAATCCTGACATTACGTTAGTGCTCTGGGTTCAGCTCCACAGTTACATCAGTGGGATCACTGCTAAACTGAGCCAGTGTCTCTCAAATCATTAGTCATAACTCTATAGTGCATGCATACTTCTCCCTCCCTCACACTCAACACCACACACGCACACACACACCTCTCAGACTCACTTGTCCACTTGTGTAATAATGTATAAGTAACTATCTCTGAGCACTGGAAGTACTCAGAGTATGGTGTGTCAGGATACACACACTCTGCTTGCGTTTAAGTGATGTCGACTGGGAGAGGCTAATAACCATAAAATATTTATATATGGATATTAGTTAACAAAGATCAACACAGACCTACCACAGACACTTAAGGGTTAACGCGGTTAACAGTCACTTATGAAGACGACGGCCAGCAATCGCAAATATTTTTTTTTACTAGCAATCACATGGATGCGTTTCGGCCAGTCAGTCAGTCAGTTTAGACAGATGCTGCTACAGTGGGCTCAGGCTCAATGTTCGCTCGGCTGTGGGGTATTCTGTCCACTCTACACATTCCATATCAATTCATTACCGCCTCATTTCACGGCCCATGAATCACTGCATTGGCGTTTCGTGGGGACTAGCAGGGCGTGTTGGGGAGGGGGGGTGGGGTTGGGGCGACACCGTCGTTTCGGGCTGTTAGCGTTTGTATAAAAGGGTTCAGGTTTGATTAAGCCTGTTTATTGGACTGTAATGTTGTAAACACCTCCCCTGTCATTGTCATCTATCATGCTGTTCTGTCACTGTGTGTTTGGAAGCAGGATAAATAGTGTGTGTCAGTGAGTGGATTCTTTCCAGGCTGCTCCCAGCTAATGTGGTTCTTTCTCTGTCTATCTGTG